>CAXHWN010001567.1:0-48000 GCA_964020975.1 Hermodice carunculata | reverse complement strand
ATGTTTGCTAACCATGTTGCTGTACGTAAGGCAAGCTCTGGAATTTGGTGGGAAGTAGATTTTAAAGGCTATAACTCAAAAACAAACTGATATGAATGGAAACTTTGAAGACTTGTTACCTGTGAAAATTATTTTCTTTTTTTGAAGACCGAAATAATGCAAGTAGTTCACTCACTACCCGTGGATTTGGATCCCAATTTGCTTACTGATTTGCCGCCTACGCTTTTGTTAGCAGATTGATGTGTAATGTTCTCGGGGGAGGGGGGGGGGGCACATACTCAACCTCAGGGTGGGTGTGTTCCTCGGACATTTTTATACAGTACCCTATCTTAATCCTACACCAGATGTAAAAAGGTACCCTTTATTACTGCTGTAATGTATTGATAGGAGTGCTGCATTGGTGCATTCTGGGTGCATTTTGGAGAGCAACATTCCAATTTTAAACAAGTTTCAGCATATTCTTACTTCCCACAAAAATTCCCCCCAAAGAACTTACTAATTAGATCCTATATCTATAGCCTATATCCGACATCTATACGTTTGAAAAATGAATAAAACATTCAGTTCACTCAAATAATTGTTACCCCTATCCTAATCCATCCTTGTACATTTTCGGGGGCTTTTCTAATCCTGGGAGTAATGAAAACTGGGCCTTCCCCCCGGCACATAACCAGTATAATCCAACATGGGAGTGCCCCCTCCACGCATCCACCCCCATCCCCAAATGTACTCAACCTTTAATGTAAATTCCATACGACACCATTAGATACATGTTTAAAGAGCGGCGTCTTGTTTGACACAATATTCGACACTGAAAGGTATTGATTTCTTGATCATGACAGGAGAAGACGCTCAGGATTCACGATGTTCCTATGTGGGCCACTCGCATGAAAGGTCCCATCCTCTCTCTGCGTCAAATCTGTACCGACAATTGTATGGTGCATGCTTCCGGTGCATATTACATGACAAAATCTGCAAACGTTGAACCACCTGTTTTTGAACATAGAAGTTATCGTTATTTGCAAGGTGTCTTCATTCAGAAAATTTTCGTCTATATACATGTAGTTAAGAGCGTTCCTTTCAGCTCTGCAGTAAAACCTGTACTTGTGGAGATTTATAAGTGATTTCACATACATCATACCGGGGTCTTTATTTCTAGAACCATTGTCTGGTTGATGTTATCATATCCGCAGCCCAAACTCTGTGCACTCCATTAGCTAACCTGTCCCTGTCTAACCTATATAAATATGGAAGTAATATTGTACATATTGCTCACGTTCCTGCGTAGAAAATTTTTTACCTAAGCTGCATGAGTCCCAAGTATGTTAAAAGGTCTTCAGCGAGTAACTACTCAGAACATGTTTCGGAGCCTGTACCCATACATGTATCTTAGTGTAGCGGCTCCTTAGTGTTCAATGTGTTGCACTGCATTGATAGCTGTTGAGCCAAATAAGACAGCTGTTATGTCTAAACAAAGTATGAATTGATAAATCAAGAACAAAGTTGCCGTCATAACTTAAGTTTCAAATCAAATTCGCCTTATATTAAATTCAATCACTTGATTCATATAAAAATTATGCAATACACGGTGTCAATATTCTGTATAAGTGTAACGGTTATACGTATAAGTGTAACTTTATAAATAATAGCAAACTCAACGCTATATATGAGCATGTACTGTCCAAATGTATTGTGACCTTCTATTTGGTGATAACGTATGTGCAAGTGTATCTTGAACTTTTTTGGCATAAATTGACTCAGAAGTTCCACGCGTATATAGCCCCTATTTGATGTGGCCACCTGTCTTATGTGGACACTTTTTCGCAGCATTGGTGGTGTCACCAATGAGCCAATCGCATTTTACTGTCGTTTTGGACATAAACTAGGTCACATGACAACTTGGTGCATGTCAAGAGTTACATTGCAAGAAAAACGTCAACGGGAATTGTTTTGCATATCATAATAATTTCATTGGGTAGTCAGCAGCCTGAAGGTGTGTCGGAATAAGAAAATGAACATTTGTACCTCTTTCATATTCGTATAGCCCTATGGCAAAATAACACAAACTGGGCGGAAGCTTTCCAGTACCGCTGAAACCATCATGCAACTCGGTGATTGTGTTTGTGTTCCGGTGTATATCTGTGTCTGCATACCCGCCGTCTCTGAGGTGTTTGAAAAACGCGGTCAGCGTATTTTCTTGAACAATTTTGAACACATGGAATTTGCTATTTCTTTAAGAGAATGGACGCAACCCTGACTGATCAGAGGAAGAAGATAAATGATGGCGGCATTCCCATGCCAATCTACACATGTGTACTGGTAAAGAGTAAGGTGTCTGCCAAGATATTCCACGGTGAGTAGCTTTACACTTAGCACATACAGTTTCTGTTGGCTTTAAAATAAAATTACAAAATGACTCTTTCGTTGCTATTGTCGACAAAAAGTCATTGGGTTCTGAATTAAAATAACGATACAAGACTTACATTCATGTTCTTAGCAAACCAACCTTTCATGAACTCCTTCAAGGCCAACTGAGACTAAAGTCCCACGTCTTGAAAGGAACCGCTGAATTATTATAGGGGTGCTAGATACACATTCCTTGTAAATAGACCTTCCATTGAAGTACCAACACCCCTGTAGTTACATAGATTATAAAAGTCCGGGTAAACAGCTGTGGGTGCATTGAGCCGAAGGCGCACCGAGGAAAACTGTTGACTCAGTCCAAAATGTGGCACTGAAAGAGTTCTAAATCACCATTATGCCATCAACATGCCCACTGTTACCATAAGACCGCACATACCATAGGGATGGCCCAGGTCAAGAGTTTTCCTCGGCGAGCATTGTTTGCATTACGCCCAAAGCATGCCAAGGGATGCTTTTGATTCAGTCAAAACCCTGCCCTGAAAGAGTTTATTCATATTCCACATCTTTTAATCAGGTAACTAATACTTCTTTGGATTGTACTGTTACCTTCTTATCTAGAATGGATAGAATTTACTCCATACGAGGTAGGCATACCAAAATATGGTGCATTCATCCCTTCGGAACTGTTTGGAAGCAAATTCTACCGGGGTAGAGTGACAAAGAAATCAAGAGAACCCCCGCTGCACTACTTACAAGGTAAGCTATGATTTTTTTAAGGAATGATATCGATATTCATCGATTGTGTCTGTTGGAAACAAAGAATTTAAATTCTGCAGACACTTTAAATATCGGTCCATGTATTTAGATTAGAAAGTTCGGAGTGGACCACACTTGTCTGGTTTTTTTGTTTGTTTGTTTTTTTTTTTTTTGATACGCAGAATCGAAATTCGGAATCGCATGCTAGCCTTGAAAGACATCTTTGTAAAAATTTTGCACGCACTCCAGTCTTCTTTTGCGGTGGTCTCTGCCAGGCACAAATTTATCATTCACGCATGAGAATGAGATGTACTGTCAATAGCAGCATGTTTACTTTAGGCCTTGTTCACTGGGCCAGTTACGTTTATAGGGCAGATCGTAAAACTATTTCCCTCTTGAATATTGAAATTACATACCACAATAAGAATAGTTACTTGGGCACTAACATTGGAATAAGGGCAGTCTGAACCTGCATATTTTATCATTTGGTGATCAAGAACAAGACCTAACATGGAACAAAAACTTGCTTCGTTCTGTTGAAAGTTTTATACTGAAAGAAAAAAGTTTTTAATGCTTTTCCGTTTCGGAATTTAACATATGTGCTCTTCTTACGGGAACACTATATCACGATGATAATTGCCTTTTTAATCAAAATATGTAAATATGCATATGTGATCTGTATGGTGAATGATCTTTCAGTAGTCATTCCTGCGTGAATGAAAGTTGGTAATATTGTGTGTTGGGACGGAAACCAGCACAAGTGGCCGGCTGGTTTTGCAACCCCATTTACCATTGAGAAATTAAATACTTGCATGTAAATCAAATCAAATAATGATTAAATAAAATGCAGAACGTCATTTTCGCAGCGAATATTTATTGTACAATGCTGTTTGCTAAAGGGCTGACAACGTAACCTCACTCAGCTAGCATCGGTTCATGTCAAGAGGACAAAAAGAGACAAGACACATATCATTTGTTCTTTTCTAAGATGCGTACAAATAGGTTGTAGTCACTTTGCCGAAGACAAAGAGCCCTTATTTCCCACAAAACCTGTGGCCTCGCCCAACCACAAGAAAAATGGCAACATGTGGATCAACACATTATACTCCCTTGCATTCTACAATGGACTTGGAATAACCAGTTACCTGACTATGTCAACCATGAGATAAATTTGGGTGTGTATCCCTAAACGTATGGCTGTGGCAGCTGCTTTTAAGGAAAATGTCTGTCAGACCGATATAGGGTTATGTAAGATCTTCCGTACATCATAGTACTGCTCTTTGCAAGTTCGAGAATTTGGTGTACGTCATTGGACTTCGTACTGCTCAGGTATCAGAGCAGAAATTCTTCAGTTAAGCCCATGTGGGTACACAGGAAATTTCGCGTTTTGTTTTGTTTGTGATTCAGAAGTAACTGATTTCAGAGATGTCATTCCTGTGAATATTTAACACTTTACCCTTGTATTTAAGAAAACTTTCCTCGATGTTGGTTGGTTATGAAGTGCACAACCAACGCCAATTAAAGCCATTGAACTGTTGTCTTGCTAGGTAGGTCTAATTTAAACTTTCCATTCAAATTGTTCCTCATTACTGTTGAAGTTAGTCAAAACATTGAAGCAGACGACATCTGACCATCAGCCGGTTTTTGACTGCATGGTAAAAGGGGAAAGGGTTGATAAATCATCATCAAAAAAAGACGTCGGGTCTGGCTGATCCATACCCCCTCCTCATCAGAGACCTCCTAAATTCAGATCCCATTATCGGTCCCTGTGCTGGCATTATAGTGAAAGCTGACTATACAATGTTTAGGACAATTGCCACTGACGGGCATACAATTTGGTCAGCTATGTCCTGTTCAGTCAAGATTCGTAAAGCGTGAGATGCGTAAAGCATCCCTATATTTTTTTTATCGTTGGTAGCATAAAAGATGTGCTAAAAGTATACATAAAAAATCCCTTAATATGTTTCGGTCACAACGAAAAGTTACAGATCAACTTGAATGTCCATGTAAACAGTTACCATGTATGGGGGCCGTCATTTTACAAAAATATGTATGGTCACAAAATTTCAGATAAAAAAATTCCATTCTTTAGTGGTCCAGAAGCAAACTCTCAAACTATTATCTTTTAACAGGGGTGTGGGGTAGTTGTATGGTTGCTCTGTTCAAGGAATGGAAACAAACTGATTGCTCGGAGCATCGCGAAGGTGAGTAGGCTTACTTTGTTCTTTATTAGATCCAAAGGATTAGGCCCCTAAAATGATGACAGCCAAAAGAAGTCGGGAAACACAGGACAAAGCAATGGCTGAATATAGATCTCTTACACTGTAGAAGTACTGATTATTGCCAATTGAGAATACGTCAAGAACGCAAAATTATAAACCATGCAGAGTTTAAAAATCTTCATTATTTCCTGGATGTGATGACAAATGCGACAAATTATACATCTGCAAAAAATATATATTTGTAATTTCGAGAAATTAAGTAATGACTGTAGATTTTGAGATTTCAGGCCAAGCTCTGAGGCACGAGCAGAACAAACAATATTCAAGATTGACTGAATTTTTAGAACATGAGTGTGTTACACAACATGATCGAAAAAATGTATTTCTGTGCTACCTCCACAATGTGCAGCTAAGTATTATGTTGCTATTATCCGAGCGGTGAGATATATTCAAGTTCATGAACCTGAAGGGTGCTGATTAAGTTTGTGTCATATATGAGTGCACCTGGTACGTTGTATTCCGATTTCAGAGGGAATAACATGCGAAACAGATGACGAAGATGAAGACGGCGTTGATGATACCAGCTACTGGTCATGGATCTCAAGTCTCTGGAACAAACCACTTGAACTGTACATGTCAACACGTGTAGGTCGTGCAGCAAATATTCCCCACATGTTGAGAGGCTTATATCTCGCTGTGGAGCAAGGTGCGCCAGTCTGGACAAGAAAAAAGAAAACGGGTAAGTGGTCACGCAGAGAAATAACATAAGTGTAGAATAAGTTTTTGTATGTAATCCATACCCATTTTGAAAGAATGTCTGATTTACAATATATGAGGGTGGTTCCATGTCACTAAAAACAGGACGGCAATCATTTGCCTTTCAAGTTACACTGTGAACAAAGAGCTAGTAGGCCTATACCTGTGGACTTTATTTCACGTTTCAATTGTCGGCCTATTTATTGGCCTTTAGTACTTAAGTGGCAAATGAAAAATACACAAAGTGGTATTGCATTTAAAAGGTTGAATGCAAGGTGTGATCTTCAAAAATAAGGGACTGGCTACATGCCTAACAACTGGGCAAATGTGCATGGGTGCCAAACCCTGTTGACCCAACAGCTGGTCGGATAGATGCTGAGATGAAATCCTAGAAAACAAGTGCGTCAAAAAGGATCGCCGTTGGAAATATATGCAAATATACATGTTTGAATAATAAAGTCAAAACGGGCTTTCTTAGAGTAATCTTAACCAGAGGTTATCGGGCATAAATTGACATTGCCCCAATTTTTTTAAAAAGACATGGGCGTTATCTTTTGTGTAAATAAGCTTTAACAAGGATACATTTAGACAGACTAGAAGTTGTGTGTCTTGGGTATACCTCGTTTTGTTAAAAGATTGATAAAATCAATCAGAGGTGCTTATTACTATCTAATTTGTTGCCTGTCTTGAGTGCGTCGAATTTCAAAGTTAACTTCATGGACAAATATCTTTGAGAAAATTGGAATGTCATTCGCACAAGTAACATATTACAATACGACGCTAGCTCAGTATCGGTTGATCACGAGATACATCTGTAACGAGCCAACCGAAGGTCAATGCAGCTCTAACAGGCGCGGCTCAACTTCATGCTTATATGCTAACTTAAGTTAACCTTAGGTGAGCATAGCCCACTTTCCACTGTGATCGGTGGATAGAGAACGAAAGTGTATTGTGGGAGGGATGGAAAGCCGCTTTCATGTTAATATCACATTGTGCCTTTACCAGGCATTAAAATTTCTTTGTAGGAAATGCACCTGTTCTAAATGTAAACAAGGACAACCTAGCCACCCTATTGCCTTGCACTATATTGATGGTACACCACAGCACTTAAATATGAAATAACATGAAATGAAATGAGCTATAGTGACTGCGTTTATACATTTCAAGCAATCTGTCAATACATAAAACACAATCTGTCAATACATAAAACACAATCTGTCAATACATAAAACACAAAGCACAGCATTTCAAGCAATCTGTCAATACGTAAAACACAATCTGTCAATACATAAAACACAAAGCACAGCAAGCATATTTACACAAGCAAAGCAGACCTTACTTGATGAAATGTCATAATACAACACAGTACAATGTAAGATAGTGATTAAAAACAAACAGAATTTTGAGACTTCTTCATCTTCTTATGATTAAAAGTATAAACGTAAGACCTTAACTTGTATAGCTAAATGGTAAAACATAATGACCAGAGAAAATTTTTTCATTTACTGAAACTGCCTCAGTCTGAGAACGATACAAAATGGAACGAAGCGAGAAAATGACATTGTGCCGATTCAAACTTGCAATTTTTTCACATACAACATTATTCTGTACCACATCGGGAAATTGCTGTTGCTTCTTCATGAAACAAGTCTGTTGGTCTGGTTTCGAAGACAATATATCTATTGTTCGTCACATTTAAAAATAGTGCATAGAGATGATCTATTTTTCTAAATCTTTACCATTTTTGATCTTTCAAATTGCAGTAAAACTCTAACATTTGTTTAATCACAGAACCAAGGCAGGAAAGCATATGGACATGGATCTTGAGCAGATTCGGATTGTGGGAAAATGCGTCTGCACCTCCAAGTGAGCCAAGCGAGCCAGGTAACTGTTTAAAACGGAATATGTTGCAAGCGGATGTGACAAAACGATTTCAAACTACCTGGCAGATTGCAATGAATATGAGTTTAAACAACCACAGACAAAATGAATTTTTGTTTAAAAGCAAATTTCACTTCAACGCCGGGCCCTGGAGTGCGTGTTATAACCACACGGAAGTTTGGAGAGCCTGTTCGTGTCCCCACAGAACATACAACGCTATTGTGATGAGATATCAACCCAAAGAATAGGTGTTCAGGAAAAGATTAAATCTTCTGTGCTAGTCAGGGAATTGCATTCTTTGTTTTCATTTTTTCCCCTCTTCATCCTTTAAAGGGGAGTGTTAACTGTTAGACGGATCCGCGAGGGTATATCTTGATGGAATGACTCGCTTGCTCTATGGCATACTACTTCTGCAGTTTGTGACATTTTGGCTGGATTATATGGTATTACGTAACGTATATAAATTTCAAATAAAATACCGAAACTTTGGAATTCTGTCCCACGTTTTATGAACGTTCATTTTGCAGTGCTTTGGTTGCATTATATAGCATTTCATGAGATAAGTATATCTTAATTAAAATTTCGCAACCTTGAAGTTATCTTCACATTGCTAATTTTGGTTATGAAATAAAATAACTCTTTGAGGTTTGCCTCTTTGAGGTTTGTTCGCCAGGAGGACTTGGACAATTCGATGGGCCCGGAAACGAAAGCGAAACTTTTAGTTTCGGAACTGTCTGAACGGGTGATTTTTCAGGGCTCTCTAAATAATTGAGTGCCTGCCGTACAAACCTCAAAGAGTACATTGAAAGCTGTAAATTGATTTCCTGTTAATTAGCTGCTCGTTCAGTCTGAAATTTTTTTGTTTGTTTGTTTGTAGCGCTTTACCATGAAATAAATGACATGTACGCATCCTTTATCCCAAATGTGTACATTGCCGATGCGGGATTAGCGTTTAATTCTCCATATCCACCTCTTCTCAGACCTGATCGTAAGGTGGATATATTGCTGTCATTTGACTTTACTGAAAGAACAGAAGATGGCGTCAAGGTGCAAGATGGCCACACCAATATCCTTCAGGTAGGAAACCATATGTTACGGCACTCATTGTTCCTTCAATGCTGCAACGAGTTTGCTTTTCAAAATTAAAATAAAAAGTACATTCTGCTTCACAGTTGATGATACACTCCATGTACTTCACAACTTTCCTAACAAGGTATCTCCATAAAGACACCAACAACTTATTACAGCCACTTTAAGAGTCCCTTTATCCTGTATATCAATTGTGTATGTTCTGTGTACAATTTGCGTCAATAGATCCTAATTGCACAATTTTCATAAAAAAAAAATATATATATATATAAAGGCCACAAATATGTTGGCTATTTTGCCACATCGATATATTGATATCCTCTAGAGGTCGACTATCCCGTAAAAGGTCCCAAGTGTTGTAGGTAGGGACTGTGGTTAGCCGTGTAAATCAGACCCTGTGCTCCACCTGCAGAAAGGACATGGCATGGACCCTAGTATCCACAATTCCGCATTTTCTGTCATGTGGTCCTGTGAACCTCTGCTCTTATTTGGGGGGGGGGGGGGGTGTCTTTGCTTTCAAAGTTAACATTTTTACGGTTGACCACTTCTCGGTTTTTGTACATAATACTGATGAGTCAAAACTTTTGCTTCAATGGGCTTGGCCTGTTAATTTAGCAAGTGTCCCTTCAGTGATAGTTTTGTGTTTTCCTGATCTTTAGTGCTTACAGTAGGGGAGATTCCATTACCTGGCAGCCTAAAGGCCGTATGGTGCCATCAAGTAATATGCACCAGAGCGTTGACGGGTAGTGATTTTAACTAACCGAGTAACTGACACTCGGGTAGTACAATTACCCGGGTACCCGTCGAGTATCCGACCCATCACAACATACAACACACATACGTACCGTACGTACATATATGCACACAAAAAGTAAAACAATGAGTAATTCAACATATTTTAGAAAATCATATCAATTACAAAACTTATATATTAAACATTGAGTATATCTGCACAACACAGTGTTCACTGTCCGATAAGGTTATGGATCCCTAATTTTAATGATTTTTATTCAATATGGGTACTTCTGGTACTTCTCTGTTCATGCACACATTCCTATAAAGTACAATAAAAGTCAAGGTGAAAAGGAATGGATATTCACATCTTCGACTTCTTCCTTACCACCCAATGATTCACTTCAAACTGATGGAGATGATCATGGGTGAGTTTCTATCGGATTTTTTAAGTGGTCACGCTGATTGGATGTTTGAATTTGTTTATAATGTTCATTTGTAGGCAAAGTCTGCGAAAGTCTTCTCCATAACCGCCTGGCCAATTGCTTTGGATTTACATGGGTACGCTTTTGATGCCCCCTATACCTTAATTTGTTCACCGGAGGCCGCCGCATTTTTTATTATTTTTAGCTCTGCTGCCTTGTCAGTCAGCAGAACTATTGGAATCCGTTTGCATTCGTTGTCTGTCTGTCCATCTGTCTGTCCGTCGTTAGGCTTTTTACATTTTCAACTTCTTCTCAAAAACCACTGCATGGAATGTTTTGATGTTGCATACGGATGTTCCCCAGGTGGACCTTTACCAAGCCTTTAAAGGCGATTATCATTTTTCTATTTTTTATGAATTTTTAATTGATTTCCTTTAACAAAAAAATCTTCATCTCAAGAACTACTGGGCCAAATGCTTTGATGTTACGCATAGGGTCACCTGCGGTCCCCTTGTTCTTATTTTGACCACCAGACAATTTTTGCTGATTTTTTATGAATTTTTGTGTCTTAAAGCTATTTTTTACTTCTTCTCCAAGACGGCTGAACAGAATGGCTTATGAGAATATAATTTGACTTAAAACAATGAAAGTTTGCACAATGATATGGATATATGTTAATTTTTGACGAAGTTATGGGAAATCAAACTTGGCGACCATAAGCTCGTGTTACCACTGTATAGTATATATGGCCATTGTATTTACATTTTCGACTTCTCAAAAAGCGGTGCTTGGAAAGTTTTGACTTTGCACATGTGTGTTCTTCAGGTGGACATCTACCAAGTTTGCAAAGAAGATGAGGATGAAATAATTTTTCTATTTTTCATGAAATTTTTAATTGATTAAAAAAGAAATCTCCATCTCAAGAACTACTTGGCCAATTGCTTTGATATTGCACATAGGGTCGCCTGGGGTCACCTAGTTCTTATTTTGGCCACCAGTTGGCACTGCAATTTTTTTTACTATATTTTTAAGGAGCTATACATTAAACTTGGCTACTCCTGTACATGTATATAGCTATCACAGACGCTTGAAGCAGACCGGGGCAACTGCTTGCGCCCACTGTAGCGTAAACCCCCATTTATTGTATCATAGTCAACACCAAGATATGTAACTCCAGTCCAAACCGGCTGACATCGCTCTTGCAAATATCTCCAGAACTTTCATTTCGACCACTTTCAAGCAAGACGATTTGGTGGTTTCTCCTCTTATTATGTGAATGTCACACCGGGTTGAATGGAATCCTATGTTTGTTAGCGCAAAATGAGATTAAATAGCTTTTTTCAATGTTCATACCACGCGAATCCTTTGAGGGACATTTGGTGGTGCATTTTTGGCGGTCTTTTGGTTGACCAACGGATCTGAGTGGTCAACTTACCTTATGTCAAAGTTCAAGCTCTCTGGAACTTGGAGGGGTCACGTACTGCACCACATACAAATGAAATAAAACACGCGCCTGAAAAGAAAGGGGAAAGGGATGTAAAACAAATGGACGTCACTTGTACTGAAGGGCCATAATATTGTTCTTACGGGCCAAAAGGGCACTTGAAAGACTCAACTTGCCATTGAAATAGCCTGCCTTTTAATAAAGAGAAGGTGGTGCATGTGAACATTATTAATCTTCGTAATGAATGTTAATCACTGTATTGTATTTTCGTCTTTTCTTTCTCTCTCTCTTTCTTTTTCTTTTTTTTTCTTTTTCTTTCTAATTTTTTTTTAATTTTCTTTTTCTTTCTTTCTTTCTTTCTCTGTCTTTTTTACACTCTCGGTCTTTTTCTCTCTTTCTCTCTTTCGTTCTTTCTTTTTCTTTTCTCTCTCAATTTTTTTCATCTCTTCTGACTTTCTTTTTTTTCATTTCTGTCTGTTTTGTCTCTTGGTGGATTGATTGTTTCATTCATTCATTCATTCATTCATTCATTCATTCATTCATTCATTCATTCATTCATTCATAGGAATGCTTTGTCCATCACATTTTGATAAAGGTAAATCTTACTGTGCTTTTAGTCTTCATGTCATGGACACTTTTCTGACACTGTCTGCAAAAATATGTAATTGCACTGAATTGTACGATGTGCTGGCATGTCTAAGACACATATCCGGAACAAATTTTCTTCCCCCTTCTCAACAGCACTTTTTTGTTTTGTTGCCATTATCAAATTAGCACGGGCAACTTTTCTTTCGCACAGAGAGAGTCTCGAAAGACGTTTGAAAAGTGTCCCAAATGACTCTCTGGTGAAGAAAATGTTTGGTGGAAATCCATGATTTTTCAAATAAATGTGTGTTTCCTTGAAATAACAAGCCGCATCGTTGTCAGTGAAATATATAATGAGTGGTCTTGTTTGGTGTATTTTCGAGTGTTTTTGAAAAGTCACTGCATAGCACAAAGCCTTCCCTGTGTTAAACGTTGTAGTCCCCTCAGACCAGCTCACATTTATACAAATCGGGAAAATATGATCCTCGAAATCGGCGTCATATCCTGTGGACTAAGTGACCATAATTTAGTATATTTTTCACGTAAGGGAATAAGACCAAAGGGAAGAGTTCAAATTATACGAGCCAGGACATACCGCAATTTTAATGAAAGTTCTTTTTCAAGTGATTTACAAAATGCCGATTGGACAAAAGTATACTCATCAACTGACCCAGAGAGTGCTTGGAAAAATTTTAAAAATGTGTTTGAACCAATTTGTGATACACACGCACCAATGGTAAACATAAAAGTGCGTGAAAATGAACCCCCATGGGTCACAAATGAACTACGCTCATTGTGTAATGATAGAGACTATTACAAGAAGATAGCTGAAAGTAACAAATCTGACGGTAGAAAATCAAGTCTTTACTGGAGCAAGTTCAAGTCAATAAGAAATAGGGTCAACAATTTAACATGTACTTTGAAGAAAGAGTTCATAGAACAATCTTTAGATGAACACAGAAATAACCCAAAAGAGCTATGAAAAACTCTTAGAAAAATAGTACCTAATGTAAAATCTCCAGGTCCTACAAAACTAAATGTAAATGGTGAAGATATTACCGAACCAAAGCTGATAGCACAAAAATTCAATAATTTCTTTGCAAATATAGGTACTAAGCTCGCTAGTAAGATTTCAAATGTAGAAGTTAAAGCTACGAAGGTGACTAATGCTGTTTTTCAATTCAAGGGCATCACAGAAACATTTGTTTCAAATGAGCTTTCCAACTTGTCAATAGGCAAAGCTACAGGACTAGATAATTTGAGTGCCCGCCTCCTTAAGGCATCAAAGTCAAACATAACACCTCTTCTGACTCATATATTTAATTTGTCATTAAAAACGGCTGTTGTGCCCCAGGAATGGAAGTCAGCAAAGGTCACACCCATATATAAAGCTGGTTCTAAAACAGACACTAACAATTACAGACCCATTTCTGTTATTCCTGTAACAATGAAAATGTTAGAGCGTGCAGTGCACGACCAGCTGTATGAGTTCTTAACAGTCAACAATCTCATATCCGACCATCAGTCCGGATTCAGGAAGAAGCATTCCACAGCCACTGCCTTGGCACACATATTAGATCTTGTAAACGGTGAAATAGACCAGGGCAGGTGCTGTGGAATGGTTTTTCTGGACCTAAAAAAAGCTTTCGACACCGTTAACCATAGGTGCCTGTTACAAAAACTCGAAGCATATGGTGTGAATGCCAATGAGTTGAAATGGTTTGAAGCATACTTGTACCAGCGTACTCAGGTCACATGTGTCAACGGACAACTGTCGGACCCAGAGGGAGTAACTTGTGGGGTACCACAAGGATCCATTCTGGGTCCTCTATTGTTCATCTTGTATGTCAACGATCTTCCCAATGTTGCCGAGAGATGCACCATTGCCCTTTACGCTGATGATACGGCACTTTTTTATTCAGCTGCAAACGCAAATGACATACAAAATACCATAAACAGTGACCTTGTAAGAGTTTCTCAGTGGTTTGAGCAAAATAAGCTGACTCTCAATGTGAGTAAGACCAAATTTATGCTTTTTGGTACCAGTCAACGATTGAAAAACATGGCCTATGTGCAGGTTAAAGTAGGGGAAGAAAATGTGGAAAAAGTGAAATTGTTTAAGTATCTTGGCGTTTTTCTGGACCCTAATCTTGACTTCCATGAGCACATCAGTCATGTTTGCAACAAAGTTGGCATGAAACTCGCACTTTTAGGCAGAGCCAGTAAATTTCTACAAAAAGAGAGTTTACTGCTCTTATACAAATCACTTGTACTGCCAAACATCGACTACTGTGACATAATATATGACTCATGCCCACAGTACCTAAAAAGTAAACTGCAAGTATTACAAAACAAAGCACTGCGCATTGTAACAAAAGCAGGCAGACGTGAACATATTCACAACTTGCACCAAGCTTGCAACATCATGCCTCTAGCGGAAAGACGGCAATTCCACTTGGCAGTTTTCATGTATAAAGCTCTCCACAGTATGTCGCCACAATATATTCAGGATAAGTTCAAGTACACAAGTAGTATACATAGCCATAGTACCCGATCAGTAACTGCAAATCATCTATGCATCCCCCTAGTAAAACTTAACGCAGGAAAATCCAGAATAAGTTACAAAGGAGCTGCCAAGTGGAATTGCCTTCCAGTAGAAATTGCAAATTCTGTATCCCTCAGCCAGTTCAAGCGCAATTATATTATACAAAATTCCCAATAGTGTTAACCCAAAGTGATACAGATGTTTTTATGGTAGCACAAATTGACAGTATAGTATTGACCCCCTTGTACCATTGTGTATATATTGTATTTATGTTCTTAATTTTACACCTGTGTCTTCATCTCTTTAGTTTATATATCATGTGTCAACGCTTATGTTAACATATTTTTGATTTTATGTCTCTCATGTCATGCATTATATTTATTACCATTGTATCCACCCAGGGCCCAGTGGGAGATCAGTGATGTTCACTGAACTGGTATACCCTGGTAAAAGAATAAAGAATATATATATAATCCATCTAACACGGCGAAATTTACGTGGCTTTTTCACGTTTGCGTTGTACATTGGGTTAAAATTTGTACAATATTCTGGCAAACGCACTAAGCTGGATGGAACTGTCACCAGTTGCTTCCACATATGTGCTATGGATGGAACTGACACCAATAGTGAGCTCATTTAAAAAAAGGGACACGGATGTCAAAATCATGGAAAATCGCCCTTTTCATGAATTTTTACTACGTTGCCGAACTTAGGACAAATTCATGTAATCTTTGTCAACTGGAATATTTACTTCAAAATACAAATGCATGAAAGGCACGTTAATAGGAAAATAGCTGAAATCGCGTTTTTGTTTGTTCGTTTGTATTTT
This sequence comes from Hermodice carunculata, assembly GCA_964020975.1. Lineage (NCBI taxonomy): Eukaryota > Metazoa > Annelida > Polychaeta > Eunicida > Amphinomidae > Hermodice > Hermodice carunculata. The sequence continues at coordinate 32,372 of CAXHWN010001567.1, read as the reverse complement.
TAAGAGCCAGGCAGGATCATTTGCTTTGTGGTTTTCTTGTATTTCATGGTAATACATGCGAACAATTATGGTAATGTCCAACCTGTTTTTGGATTATTGTTCATTTGAGATTTTAGTTCATTTTGGTAGACATACATGATGTCTATCATATGTCCAAATTTGGAATTTCTGGCCCCAATGCAATCTTTAAAAAAAATTAGAATGCCTTCAATGTTAACATGGTGGTCAATAGACCGTGTTATCGTATGATTGTTTCAATAAAATATGTTTAAACCAACCTTTGAATCTTGACTACAGACAATAGGTATGTGCACTAAAATGTTTGTTTCACGTGGATATTTTTCCAAAACGAGTTATCTGATTTTACACAATTGAAAACTGATTTACTCTAAGAGTTCTCTGGTGCCAAAACGGATCCGGAATTTTCTAAGAAATGATAAATTCTTTTTTAAATTCGTATCAAATATGAAAATTCCCCAAAACTTAAGCATTTTCACAAAAAAGCAGTTTTCACAACAATACATCTTTACCCAAGTGGTTCTGTTTATACAACATTGAATTTTGAGTTCCATTTTTAGTGCAGATTCCTGCAAAGCCTTTTGGTCAACTGTGTATATAGGTTTACCCTGTTAGGAATGCATGTTTCTATCATATTTGGAGTGTAAATGAAGTCACTTTTTCAGGTTGGAAACTACCTTTATAGTCAATGCTATCTTCACATGTCTATTCAAACCGTGTTATTCTTTCATGCTGTTTGGTGAATATTAAGATAATGTTTGGGGATATATATATGTATATATATATATATATATATATATATATATATATATATATATATATATATATATATATATATATATATTTATATATATATGTTTTGCCGTGCTCCGTTTTGTGTTTGGCATGTGGTATAGCGTTTCACTTAAACAAAACTTCTAAATTAGTCTTATAGACCGATAGCTGTTATGACACTCAGTGACAAACTAACAAAACAGAGTATTAAACAGCTATTGAAATAGACTGGTTTTGGGATTCACTTTACAAGTGCTAACAAAACGTGCTCAGCGTCGTTTTGATATTGAATTCCTCATATAGTTAGTATTGTTGTGTCATTATGGCGATGAGTAGGATATTAGCGATCATTATAGAATGTAAATGTACTCAGCAACACGCACATATATCCATGCTTCGAATTTGCAGTTCAGCAACATGTACACAGTGTAATGCATGACACTCCTGAGACACATGGAGCTTGAACTTTGACATAAGGTAAGGTGACCAATCAGAACGTTTGGCCTAGCAAAAGACCGACAGAAATTTTCGACCAAATGTCCCTGAAAGCATTCACGTGGTATGTGCATTTTGAAAAAAAAAAAAAAAACATTTAATCTCATTTTGCGATGACAAATATAGGATTTCATTTCACCATTACAATGAATGGGGGTTTACTCTACAGTGCGCGCATGCAGTTGCCCGCGGTCTGCTTCAAGCGTCTGTAAGAGGTATACGGACTACAGTGCATGTGTTGCAATACTGTAAAAGCATATTCCAGTCAACAGAGCACAGGATAATCATGATCCTTTTGTTTACATTTTTTTGCCTTTTTTGCGTTTTCTGACACCACATATATTGTGTGTAGGCTTATCTTAAAACTTAGTGGGAATGTATCTTGGCCCAATCTCTACCAAATTTGTTTTATGTATTGGTGCTGCTGGCCTTTTCCAATTTTGAACGACTTGACGAGATTTGGAAAAAAATCAGAAAAGAAACATAAACAGCCCTGTTACAAAAGGGGAAAGCAGCAAATCTGATTTATTGGCTTATATTTCGGTAACGGTGTGTCCGAGGTCCTTGGTTACTACAACACATTGATATGAAAATACCTATGGGGTCTCTTTTGGTGTTGTTAATTTTGGCATAAAGTGACCTTAAAATGTCAAACTGGCATTTTATCTTTTACCTTCGAATTGGTGGATTCGGCCACTTATCATTTAAAAATGATGACCTGTATGAGTGAAGACCGATACTGGAAACATGATGATGAAAAGGTGACATTGATTTTATTCTGATGGTCATATGACCGCTTCTGTCAAGGTAAGCCGAGCATAGAACTTTCACAATCCTGTTGTTTAATCTTTTGGAGTAACAGGCATTTGTACATTTTGTCGAACCGCTTACTTAATGTTCTCCATCTTGGTTATGCAGGAATTGAAAAAGGCAGAAAGGTGGGCTTGCATAAAGCGCCTCAAATTTCCAGTCATATACGAAAGCCAGGTAAAAACAGACGTCCCGGAAGAATGCTACGTCTTCAAAAATGACGAGGATCCGAAGTGTCCTGTTATCATGCATTTTGTGCTGACTAACAAAACGTTCAAAGACAAAAAGGCATCATCACGTAAGTGGACGATTAATCAGAGACTAAACGGACCTGAAAAATAAATAAAAGTAAATTTCAACCAAACTTTTAATTTATCTCTCAAGGCTAGCTGGCAAATTTTACCCAACTAAATAATATAAATGGCAAGTATTATACGAAAAGTAGACATCGATTGTTGCGAGAAGAGCCCAGGATCAAGTTCAGGTAAATAGCTTTAATGTTTTCATTGTCGAGGTTACTCAATTTGGCGATTTGTTTGTCATAATTTTCGGAAGTCTTTAATTTTGCAAACTTGCTATGACATACAGGGAATATTTAAGATTTTTTTTTTTGTGTTTCCAACTTGGTCACTTTACCTTCCATAAATACTGGTGGAGTTTAATACTACTCGATATTAAATACCTTTATAGTATGATCGAATGACCAGTTGAAACAAAATGGCATTTCGAGTAATATTGATGCAGTAAGGCACATCGAAAAATATGAGCATTTCATTTTTCAAGCTCTATTTTTCTACACTCCACTAAATTCAAAAGTGTAGGAATCGATTTAAGATTTACAGACTTGAGTTATCCATGATTTCGTATGCCTCAGGCACTAACCTGATATGTATTTTTGGTTGGTGTTTTGGATCGGTGTAAGGCAAAGCCATATGAAACATGGAATGTTTAGGTGGATCATGTTTGTGTCCACTTAATACAGATTGACTCCAATTTCAAGTTGTAGTATACCCAACTTTTCTGCAGCGTGGAGAAGAGAGCAGGCCATTAGCATCACGTTTCGGGATGTGATTTATTAAGACAATTGACTAGTCTCAATAGATATATGTACTTACTTTAGTATTTAACTGTCCATAATACACTGACATGTAGGACAAACCTATTTTGGGCAACTCGAAGGACAAAACGTGAAATACACACATCATTAAAACACAGTTGCGGTGCATCTGTTTTAGACCAGTCTTCCTGAGTTACCGCATGCACCTTTTTATTCATATGAACTTGCTGCAGGGTCATTCCATGTCACATGAGGCAAGTTCTGGTATCGCTCCAGCTCAACCCATCTTGGATTTTCCTGAAATTTTACTTATCTGTAGAACAACCATTGTGAGGATGTTTTACAAAATATTGGGCCCTTGTGGGGGAGGGGGGGGGGGTCGTCTTAAAAAAAAAAGTCTATTTTTTTTTGCTATTTTAAAAGCTCTATTACAGCTAAAGTATTCAAGCCACATCTAAGAATTTTTCTGAAGTAATTCTTCTATACTCAGAGAGTAAAAAAAGCACAAAATAAGATAAGATACAACATGATTTTCAGTACTTATGGTGGTACAAAAATGGCAAAGAACACAATCGCAAATGACAAATTTTGATTTTCAGCTAGTAATTTGACCCATTTATCGACTTGCTACAATGCTAATTGGTTGTCATCTAAATATTTATGTTGGATACTTGTATTTAGGACAAAGAAATGAATGATTATATATATATATATATATATATATATATATATATATATATATATATATATATATATATATATATATATATATATATATATATATATATATATATATATATATATAAGTATAAAGATATTTGGCCGTAAAGTTGTACTTTTTGTTAATAGGGAACCATTTTACCCGGGTATACCTAAGTCCTGACAAACAGCACCAGCATCAAACTTTGCTATATAGTAGAATAAGGTCATATTCACAACATATCCAAAATGATGGTGTAATGTTTCCTTCTTACAAAATTTTATCAATGATGTTGAAGGAAAATGTGCATTTCGTTATAGACATTTACTGATATTTAACCCTTAAAGTGCTAAACTACCGCAAGCTGACATCTGTAACAGGTTTCAGCTAAGACAATTTATAATATAGAAACATATTCTACTCAACCACACTTGTCCATAGTGAATTTCTGATAAGCACTTCTTATTCTAACATGGTAAAATTAAATTGAAACTTGTACTGCATTATTGTTTTTATTTATCTATTGTTTAATTATGTCTTTTTGCAACCATTTTTCCAGGTGAACATGTGAAATACGGGGGGGGGGGGGGGATATGATTGTAAAATGACTGATACGAATGGCTTATTTTTACTCATATTCACTGCTGTAATTTTATTGGAAGAAAAAAAGACACCAACACATATTTTGGATATGTTGTGTATCTAGGTCCGTTCTGCAATATTCTAAAGTTTGATGGTGGTGCAGATTATCGGGACTGAGTTACACTCTAGTAAAGGGGGCCCCATTAACAAAAAAACGCAACTTTGGAACCAAATATTTTCACATCTGCATATTCATTAAGTCATTTCTTTGTTTAAAATACAAGTATCTTAGTCCAATACTACATGTACAACTTTTCAGCATTGTAGCAAGCGCATAAATGGACGAGGTAGGTGACTAAAAACTGAAAATTCTCGATGGCGATTGTCTTTTTTGTGTATGTGTGTGTGTGTGTGGTTTTTTTGGGGGGTGGTTTTTTTTTTTGTTTTTTTTGGTTTGTTTTTTGATTTTTTGTTTTTTTTGTTTTTTGTTTTTTTTTTTTGTTTTTGTTTTTTGGTTTTTTTTTTTGTTTTTGTTTTTTTGGGGTTGTTTTTTTTTTTTTTTAATTTTTAGACCACCGTAAATACTGAAAGCTGTCTCCTACCATACCTTATACTTCATTTTAACTCTATATATATAGGAGAAAAAATCCAGAAAAAATTAATGGATGTGGTTTTAATACTTTTACTACAGTGGCTGCTCATAATAGGATTTTTGTTTACTTAAATGTAGCTTCGCCACCAGACCCAGAGTTTTCATCGCTGGGAGCGAGGCTAGTGTTTGTTCAGAGAGCTAGGAACTGGATATCCTCGTTTACCAAGACTTTGATAATATAACAATGATTGCAGTTTAGTACATTCCTGTTGTTAAACTCTGCCTCTCTGTACTATTCAATTACAAGTGTCTGTAAGTCGACCATCTCTTTAAATCGCTGAAATTGATTTTTAGATGTCTATAATTCCGAAGCATAGATTTCTGTAAGTAGCTATACTTTGAATTGTAGATTTATGCAATTATAGCTACACTTCGCCATCTGTTTAAATATCTAAAGTTATTTTACAGATGTCTATAAATGGTCGACTTTTAGTACCCAGAAAATAATTCATGCTCTTTATTGCAGCATATTTCGGTAGTCTGGTTCCATGGCTACTTCTCACTCACTTCTCAAAGGCATATGGCAAATAAGTATCGCTTTAGAAAATGTCTAGTCATGTAACATCTATAGGATTAAATTACGTTCAATTTTTTTCATTATAAATGACATCAGATAGAAATACAACTGGTGCAGGGGATTACTTTATACAATTTAATAAAAATTTGAAGATTTCATCTTACTCTATCAGCAAAATATATTTCGAGTCCCGCTCGTTCCGAACATGAAATATATATTTTCGGCATTTGCTTAATGCTGGTGGATTTAGGTCCCCGATTCTGGAAATAAATGCCGACTCAGTAAATATACTGCATTACCGTGTTGATATGGCACTCGAACATAACTACCTCCATTGAACCATTCTTTTTAGGAATGGGGATTTGGTCGAGTGGATATGTGCGTTTCCCATTTCAGCTAGGCGTCTGGTGCCAAAGGTTGCAGGTTCGAGTCCCACTCGTTCCGAACATGAAATATTATCTATTACGACCTGCCCCTCAGCCAGAAAGCATGAGCCCACAAAGTGATGGCAGATAACCACCTTAGCTCCCGCCAGAGAGAGTATTGGCAGTCTGCCATGCTACGTTACCATGGCTGCCATTTTTAAATGTGTGCAAAATTAATTTTAGATCCGTAAAAAGATGGCCGGATTATAAATATTTGTAAACGATTTTTAGATATCTCCTTATCATTTTAAATATCTTCAAATATGACGAATACTAGATACCTATAAGTCAATTTTATATATCAAAACATCATTTAAAGATATCTAAAAGTCAGTAACAGATGTCTAAAAGGATAGATAGATATCTAAAATTGATTTTTAGATTTCTAAAATTCAATTTTAAATATCTAAAAATCGGTCATATTTATAGATATACAAAGTTGAGTTTTAGATATACAATGCATATGATTCGAACTACAGATACGTATAATTGATTTTTAATATCTAAAATTTGGCTTGTAGATTTCTGCATATGGGAATTAAATGTTAAACAGAGTTGCTAATAAAGCCTGTCATTTTAACATGCAATTTCAAATATTAACAATTGAATTATAGATGTCTTTAATTCCTATCAGATGTCTATAAATGATTATTAGATATCCAAAATTGATTTTAGATAACTATAATTTGCCATTCGTCTAGATATCTGAAATTTATATATATATATATATATATATATATATATATATATATATATATATATATATATACATATATATATATATATACATATATATATGTACATATATAAATACATATATAATTATGCTATCGTTCCAGATATCTATAAATCCTTTTTGAATATCGTTAAATATAACCGTTATTACAACGCAATACTGGGTGATCCCTAGATTTCTGCCATCTATATAGGTATCTATAAAGACGGCCGTCCTTTTGCAAAGTGAAATAATGTAATGAGACCTGATCTTCCCCTGTGGGATGGCGCGAGTGGACTATCATGGATGCCTTCAGCCATGTTGGGATCCTAGATGCTATTGATCAGAATATACGAACAATTAGGCAACTAATTTGGGTTACGTAGCCAGTTTCCTTTGCCATATTAGATGCAGGGCGTGTTAAGTTTTGATGCCGAAAGTGTATATAAAAAGGTAGCATGTATTTTTCAAAGGGTATCCAAATTTGGCTACCTTGTAAGATATCTACACGTCAGTTATATATGTATTTAAAGATGGCCGGATGTAAATACGTATAACTCAATTTCAGATATCTATGGGGCGCCCTTTTGTTGTTTATCCAGCACTTTCTGATATCAAGAAATCCCCTCTTGATATCAAAAAGTAGACTTTGGATATCATGAAATACACTTTTTAATATAAAAGATATGGCTAATTGATATAAAAAGTCACTTCTTGATATCAAGAAGCAGATTCCTTGATATAAAGAAATCACTGTTTGATGAAAAGAATTCATTCAGAATCCCTGATAATTAAAGTTCGACTTCTAGAAATCAAGAAGTCGAGAGACTCTTCACTGAATTGATGGGTGCTCCCTCCAATATTCGCGTGTTTTGCTGTTTTATGAATAAGAAGTACAAATGTATATATGTATATACAGACAGAAAGAGAGATGGACTGTTAAGCAATGTAAAAGGCTTGGAAGGTGAAGGAACAAGATAAGCCAACTATCGCACATTTTAAGTGCAGCATAGTCAAGCTATCTTCCCGTCAAAATATATGTAATATGGGTGTACAATTACTTTGCCATTGACCATCGCCCATTCCAAATAAATTACTACCTGGCTGAATAAGCCTGCCATATGCTTCGTCCACCTCATCATCAGAACATATAGAACGTAGCCCTCCTCAGGCTGAACCCCTGCCATTTTGCACGGACAGATGTGCGGAACATTTCGATGACTAGTTATAATCCTTAGACTTCTTGGCATCAAAAACTCGAATTCTTGATATCAAGCATTCACTTACAATTCTTGATATCAACAAGTCACTTCTTGCTATCAACAAGCCACTTCTTGATATCAAAACGTGGACTTTAAAATATCAAAAAGTCTACTTGGAATATCAATTAATCTTCCCCCAAACAATATGGCAGGTGAACGTGCGGCCACTGGCGATGGCAAGGATGCTTTACTAAGATTTATAGAAGGGAGGTCAATTGTAGCAGGTAGAAGACGTGTCAGCGAGGATGTACAGTGAAACCTGTCCTTGTAAAAACACGGTAATCTGGACACTGATTTTGATAAATTTCTCCAGTCCCGAATATTTCAAGTCACTTTCATCTAAAGGACACCTTCCCAATGAGGACACCTGTCTGATGTGTTTTAAGGACACTTTTCGTAGTCTCAAATGCAACAACAACGTACCTAATGCGGACACAACATCCAACGAAAATGCCAGTGATCACAGATTCCCTTGTTCTCAACTTTCAATAGTCAGTTGGACAGTTGAAAACAATGATAATGCCTGAAAAACGTAGGCAGCTGAAATCTCAGTCACAGGCCGTGGACCTACAGCATGTTTTGACTTGACTGAAGTTATGCATAGTAAGTGAACCAAATAGGCTGTGGAGAATGTGTAAACAAACCTAATCCGTGAGCAAAAGGGATTAATTCTTCAGCTGAGTAGGGTTATCACAGTGATATACACTGCACATGTGTATAACATGGACTGGACAAGAATTGAAAAGCATCCTTGTCAAGTACACATACATTTGTGAACTTCTGCTCATTGTCTGTTTATATTTATTTTATCTTATTTTATTTATTTACTTATTTATATCTGTTTGGTACCAAATCTGTATATTGTGTCAGTTTTTACGGTGATGAATGAAGGGGTTTGTGATCATGCATATGTACATGTGTATGCTTACATGTGTATAGAAACAGATATATATGCATGCGCATGTATATGTTCATTCTACCAAGAAGTTGTAAAAGTTCTGCCAATGCCTAATGTGGACATCTGTCAATTGTGGGCACTTTAGAACAGTCCCAGTGGTGTCAGCAATTGACAAATTCACTGTAGTTTGTAGTGTCCTTTATGAGATAATCATATACCTCATCATCCAGACTTTCGTCTTCTCTCCAGCCCCTTTTCTCCGCCAATCGCAGCTAGGGCTACAGGAATCGTGCCCTCTCCCCACTCTTCTGCCATTTTGCAACTTTGGAATTGTGCTGCAATGAAGGGACCGTTCATGTATTACTTTGTCTTTAAATGATTGATATCAAAAAGTTGCGTTATTGACATCTAGAAATGATTTCTTGATATCAAGAAGTCGACTTTTTGATGTAAAGAAATGATATCTATAATTAGAATTTTAGAGATCTAAAATTCAGATTCAATGTTCAAACAACTTGACCAAAAAGTCGGCTCTTTTTTAGTTCTGAAGATATGCTGCACAATGGAAAAATGATTCATGCATTTGAAAATTTCCATGTGCTTTTTGCATATTTTACTTTAGTCTCAGAAACTGCATTAATTTTCATTCCAGCTTTGAAATGGAAAGAAGACGACCAAGGAAACAAGATCGAAGTGGAGATTGAAGATAGAGATACAGATGAGGAAAAGGATTATGCGAACTTTCCAATATTTGATGATAAGAGGGGGCTCTACTCTTCCTGCGCGACACTGTTCTCACAGGAAGCATTTGATCGAATCTCCAAACTGACAGAGTTTAATACACTCTATAGTGTTGGCCGTATTTTGAAAGAAGTAAAAGGCGTCATACGGAAAAAGCGAAGGGAGTGAATCATCTGAGGGTGTCTTCTGTCAGTTTCTCGATCTTTCGATTGGGTTTAAACATATTTTATTCATAGAAAACAATACCTGATGATACAGTAATTCCTGTGTTATGGTTTGATCACTTTGCGTATTTCCGTGATAGCATAGTTTGTGCAGGATGTTTCTCCGTCGAAATTTCATAATGGACTGCAAAAATAAACTTGCTGCGTCATATTTACGTCGCCCGTTTTGCAAAGTTCACCAGGGAGGGCTTGACGTTGACAGAGGACCTCGCACCGGATGTTACATTTCTGCTCATGCCTAATTTAGGCTGTCGTCGGAAGCCTGGAGTGCTTTCCGATGATGCTGAAGTAAATTCGTAGTTTTGTATGCCGACGTATATTTCGAGCGCCATATTAGGATTGATGACCCTTTAACCTCAAAGCTGTTTCCAAATATGGATATCATCATCAGATTGTAATGTTTTTTACTGGGTAAAATGTCACCACACATCACCTTTAGCCAAAAGGAGGAGAGTACCGCCCCCCCCCCCCCAAAAAAAAAAAAAGAATCGAGTTTGGGCAGTCCCACAGTACCAAACACTCCGGACATTTGTAAACAAATATTATGGCTGTATGGGGGAGGCAAACTCGCTATTTTTCCTGCGGATTTCAACACTTCTACCTGCCGCAAACGGCTGACCATGCTTACTAATACTACCTGTATAAATAAATACTATAATTTTATCGCAAGCGAAATGTCACAACTGAAAACTAAGGTGTGAAATCAGTCGTGTTATGCACACATGCAAACACCTATTTCCTTAACACATGGGTCAGGGACTATTTTGGTGCGTTCAAGCACATTTTTATCATACGTGAGGAACTAATTCCAGGAGCAAAGTGGACCAAAACCCAAGCAATTCGAAGGGGGAAATGGTTAAGTATATATAAGTTAATTCTTTAAAAAATACTTATGTCCGTGTTTTCACTGGTAAACTCAGAGAGCAAACAGTTGGAACTGATTGACATATTACAATCACCCTAAAACCGGGGGTATGGCCGTTTCCCTGGTCAAAAGAAAATAACAGTTGAGGATCACCATATGGAAAGCTGGGTAAAGTGGTGACATCAACAGCCCGAAACCAAACTGGATGAATATTATCCTGTTGCGTTCTAATGGACAAGGTGTGCAACAAAGTGCTGGGAAATCAGAACAAGGCTGTGTGGACAGCATCATGGCTGCCAATGTGTTGGACCATTTGGATTTGATTCAACTGGCTGAGCAACTGGTACCCAGAAGTCAAGTGATTTGTGATAAATTTAAGCAACCCATGGCCATTTCAAATATGATTATCAATTTCCTAATCGGTTTCAATTGCCCAGAGGCTTGGTCTTAGAAAATTGAAAATGGTGGAGGACAGATATATATATATATTAAGTGCAATTTTATACTCATAGCACCCTCTTGCGAAACAACGGGGCCTGTTTATTGTGCACCTTGGTGTTGTCAGCAGAATAATATATGGGTGCAGCAAAGCACATGCGAAATGACGTATTCAATTTATACATACCCCTCATTCTGGAGAGATGAAAGGGTACAAGGACTTTTTTATGCAGAGGCAAGGTTACAAGTATTATCGTTTGGGCAATTGATTTCACTCGCGTCTATGAGGTCACTTGGGGGTTATCAAGCTGAACTTTATCGTAATAGAATTTTTTATCTCAATAAATGCTCAGACCATCTGTGACGATGATTTAATATTCAGCGCGCGCGATAATTGCATCTTTGATTTCGTTAAAAATATGTGCACAATTTGAAAATGGCGAGGTGATTGGCAATTTATTGGGCGGCAACGGCGATCCTGCTTGCCAGTGTTTGATACTTTTCTGATGTATCTAAATGCTTAGAGGTGCTACATCCTGGATTATTAATTAAAGGTCAAACGACTGCAAAATTATAAGTCAAACAAGTACAAAATCTCTGAACCAGTTGTGGTGTGGGGTCAGAAATTCATAAGTTTAGTGGACCGTTTGGTTGCTGTGCTGGCAATGGTAAGCAGGCCAGCAGATGGCTTTGACTATGAAGTCACACTCATGGCTTTGACTATGAAGTCAGGCTATGGGTAGGCCAAATTCTCTTCATAAAAGTGGGGAACTTGTCAACAGCCACCTAACTGCCTGACAACACAGGCAAGTTCACAAAGTGAAACAAGACCAAAATACAGACAAGAATATCGGTCAAGGGATGAAGAGTTAAACAAAAATCACGGGGGTGTGGCTTTAACAAATTGTTATGCAATCAGCACTTGAGAAAACCCTGTGCAAACCAACGACCTGTACGTTAACTTGGCGTCAACACTAGGGTGCACTTGATTGTTAAGTGACTGAAAAAGGTGAAGACAACCATCCGCTTCATTTGCATGGTTGATATTGTTTCACGTGTTGGTTCGGTTTCACCAAAACCAGTGAAGGCTAACCAACATTATAATCCAGTCTACCGTTAAATTGTGGTTTCACAACCATCGATCGCCAATTGTAAATTATGTTTTGAATTAAACATTATAGATAGTCGGTTTAACACACTAAATAATCAAGATACATTTATTTTATTGATAATGGGTATAATGAATGAAAGAACTCGTAAACAAATTCATCATTTTATTGATGCCGCACCTGTTCTTCGTAGCAACTCTTTCAGTTTTTGACATTTTAGTTTGTTTGCAGCTGTGGATTGTTGGATTGCTGTTATATTTCTCCAGTGATTAGAGCTTTGTGCTTCATTGTGTTTTCCTCTACATTTAAACGGGAACTGAATTGTAACTTGAGTTGTGGTTTGGTGAATATCAATAAATGTGTTACAAAGTATGACTTCCCTTAAGTTTGTGACCTAGACACAAATAATTCCTCTCTGCACTGAAGAAATTATCGGTTGTTACGTGGCAAAGCAAAGTGTTCAGTCTGTTAATATGTTGATCCATCAGGAACTGTCGGGCCACTGTCTTCACGACAGGGGTTCATATAGACATTGCGCGCTCCCCAATTTTTTTTTGCTTCGAAAAATGAAATAAGTTTAAACCAACTGTTGGGGCTATTTATGGAGTCATACATGCACTTCCCTGTTCCTGGAAACGAACCGCCTAACATGATTCGATTCATGTATGGGACCGCAGCGACATTTTAGCTTTACCTTTCTAATGTATAAAACATTTTTCTCTGTATATAATATGCCATCTCACTGTACGCGCTCTGCATTTTCTTTCATCAGTGCCCTATTCTATGTGTGCGAATAAAAAGATACCTAATAATTTTCCCTACAGCGAGCATGCTACAAATCAATATTTTCTACCCAGGTCGATGATTCCTGTTCCTCAGGGTTATTTTGTCATATCTTCTCTGAAATTTAAAGACACGTGTTCTCTGGTACCGGAGAGGAAGAGTTTTTTGTTTTCCATTTTCAAAACTCCTGGATACATATGAGCGCTTGTGTTCTGGGACACATCCTATGTCTAACTGATAGCTTATAAAGTGCACTCACTTAATCAGATGTTGGTTGCAACGCCAGAACTGGTTGAGCTAGTTTTTTTTTAATCATTTTTATGCTGATTTGAAACGATCCACATAAAGGAAGAGATTGATATTTGTGGAATCTACACAACAGAGTGCACACAGTCCCAATTATGCTTTTTCTTGTGTTTAAACAGATTTTTTTTGGACGGGAGTGGACAGTTAAGCAATGTGGAAATCCAATGCTGTACACTTGCTCAATTGTTTACAGCCAAGTGTCACGTAGTCTTGTTATAATTCAGAGGGTCAAGTTCGCTTGCTGTTTTCAGCAGCAACTAAAACAAGTGTGACGTCCCTTTAATTCACTCAGTAGGTGTCCGTATGCATGTTGTATCCAGAAAAATGCTGATGTACAAACAAAGGTATTGGATTGTGGTAATGTAGTCATAATCTATTCATACAACATGACAAAGGCATCTTTCCTGCTTAACCCTCAGATAAAACTGGCTTGTCCAGCCCTGTGATAAAATCGTGAAATAAGAAATAAATGTGGCGTCAAAACAGACTAAATCTGCGATAAACTAGGGAATCAATTGCTGTCTTCATAACTATTAACATTCAAGGTACAATTACGAGAACCTTCTGGTCTTATTTGTTTTTCTAATATTGGCCAATATGCACATGATCTGGAAAAGTGCTTGCATGTGATCTCGTCTATAGTTAAAATCAGCATTTATAGTCCGCATTAAGACCGATGAAATTGGAGTCTCTTAGTTATACGAATTAGTGTTGCTGAGAAACAATATGCAGCGTATGATACAATTAATTTTGTTATAGTAGCGTCAGTGGCTTATTCTTGCGACTGTAAAGCGTCAGGTCAGTTGCCAGCAAGTAGTAAACATTCTTGCGTGATGGATACTATTATATACATCGGTGTGCTGTCACAACTGGTTTGCACATATCATGTGTCTTGCATAATCCAGGTAAATAGGATTTATTTGATTTCATTGAAAACCATTAATGATGAAGTCGTATTAATTGAAACTGAAAAGGATGAAAATATGTCAGTTTCGCAACCCATGCTAGAGATGTACGCCATTAATCTCACATAAGGTTTTCTTTAATAAAATAAACTGCCAAAAGTCTTTAGCGCATGAACGTCAGTGTTATACTTACCTGCCTACCTTCCTACATACTTACCTATATATCTATCTACCTACCTACCTGCCTATCTGTCTTTCCAATTATTTGTTTGTATTCATTAGTGCTACTCTGGGCCAAGCAACAGAGACGACCCACGGAAGTTACCAACATCGAAGACCTGTAATAAAGTGCATCACCTGTGTTCCAACGGAACAGATAAAAGAACAGGACAAATTGTCTACAAGTGCGTTCTTGACGCTGGCTTTTCTTGTAGTTATTTAGCCAGGATTTCGATGGTACGTAAAAATGCAAGTTAAAATGTCTTTTTGTGGTTTAGGAAAAAAAATTGTCAATAATGATACAAACACGTGTTTTGGGGCGGATTAGAGATAATCAAATTCATGTAAACAAGCATAGTCAGCTAGAGTATAAAGTGAAAGCTTTCAGGTTTCATCTAATTAGTCAAATAGTTATTTTCCATAGAATACGGGACCATCTATCGCAATAAATTGGTATGAAAATAGATATAACTTCACAAAGTTTTAATATGCCAAAAACATAACAAGATATATTGCATATTTTATATGCAAACACACGCAAACATATTGAGGCTCAGTAATATCGCAGATAAAGATTAAATCAACTTGTATCGTGCGAAGCATTTCAGCCCAGCTTAACGAAAATGACGATCCCTTTCAATTGTCCATAAAACTTTTTTTCGTTATGTGCTCTTAATTTTTTTTTGATCGAAGTCCTGTGCTTTCTGTATCTTCATGTGCATGAATGCTATGATGTTTGTGGCAGTGAATTCCGCAACAATCCTGAAGTTTTCTAAAGCTACACATGTACACACACCGTCACCCGCACTATAAATATATCTTCTAGTCCCTAATTGTCACGCAGTGCGTGTGGACATGCCAAAAGGGTGCGCGTCAAAAATGCTCCCAGTCGTCTTCCATCTTCAGTCGCGATGTACTTTTGTTCAGATGCAAACCTAGCCACACCAGTGTACTCTTTAATATGGTCCAGTACATGTTTAATCGATGAAAATAATATTTTGCGGTAAAATGGCAATATTTATTGAACCCGATGATAAATTAAGGTTTTGCCTGGTGTTTGCATCCACAATTCTTTTTAAGAATACAAACATTTATCTATTCTGTGCCTGCCGTGTTGAGACTTTTGGGCCATACCATGACCATGTGCCCGAAATTACAAGGAATCCTCATGGCCGCAAATGAAAGCTTTTCCGGTCTTGCTATAGATTGCTGTCTCTGCGTCTTAATTGATGTTATACCTTTAATTCATACCGTTAGATTTTTAATAAGTACAGAAAATACAGGTGAGGCAGAACTATGTCATAGGTAATCAATAAAAGCCAGAATAAAGCTTTATATTTCACTGAAATATGTGAATCGCTGCCATGAAATTGACACGTTTTGACCTGTGCACATGTCGGTCAGGTTCATGTTAAGTAGTATTTACGATTTCACGGCCTAATTACTACGCTCCATGTGTGTTTTTCGGTCCGTTTAAGTAGTTCTTTATGCACTCTTGGTGTTAAGCTATCAATTCAACCCGCAAAAAATGTAAGCAAACCAGGTTGCAGTCTGTACCTTCCAAAATGACTTATAAACCCAAACATGTCCTATGCCAAATTGTTCCTTTAAATATTCTGAATCATCTGAGAACAAGAAAACCTAGTCATCATTTGGCAAATTTTGAGATATTACCGTTTGCTGCAGCCAAAGTACTGACAGTCAGTTTAAGAAAAAAAGTATGTTACTGTGGTCAGAATTATGTAAGAGACAGCCCCCTGTACCTGTAAGAGTCCTTTTCAATATGCACTCTATAATCCTTCTATCCGGAAGCCGTCACGTTATACCTCTTGCATTGGCACCATCATGGTGTATGAATTTTCAAGCGTCGTGAGGGGTTACCATGTCTACATATTTGGGATGGGGAGATTGGAGGACACGTTCACCTCTGAGCGTGAGGAAAACAATATGCATACTCGTTTTGCAGTTGCTGTTGTCGGCAATGCCTGTATCGTGGGCCATGTGTCAATGGAACCCACATGTACCGTTTGATGCTGACCTTTTTTTTATACTTTGATTGGCATGTTTCGATTTTTTTTCTGTCATGTTTGGCCCACCCCCGTTCCCCCTCCTTGAAAAGTAGGGGGTGCTCTACAGTTAGGAAGTGCTCTACAATAAGGGACAATACGGTATATATGTGTGTGTGCGTGTGTGTGTCTGTGTGTGTGCGTGTGTGTGTCTGTGTGTAGTGAAATAAAGACAGGTTTGAAATATAGTTCATTGGACTGATATGGCCGCGTCAGACATCACTTACATATGGGTAAAAGGCTCCGAAACATGTTGAGTAGTTGAGAAGACCCTTTAATTTATTGGGCTAATACAGCCTATGTCAAAATTTTACAGAGGAACGTGTGCAATATGGACAATAGTACTTCTATGTATGTAAGTTAGACAGGGACAGGTTACCTTATGGAGAGTAAAGAGTTAGGACTGCGGAATAGGGTAATGACTACTAGGAAGTGGTTTTGGACAAAAAGACACAAATACATATCTTGAATCCCCACTGCTTCTTATCTTGAATGAGACAGGCTAAAGTGAAGTAAAGGGAAATTTTCATGTACACAGGGATAAGTATGAAGTATTGCCATGATGCCTTTTGTGTCTTAAGTAATAGGGTGCAAACAAAATGTTTGGCAATGATCTTCTGGGCACATACACATGAAGAGAAATTTTATTGACATTCATCTTGGATTTAAGATATGGTCGGCATGACAATAGAAATTTACAAGGAATTCAAAATGCAGAGATATACAACAAAACCAAATACAGATGCACCCAGTCAAACACATATATACACATGACCAATAAGCTACCGAGTCTTAGCACCCGAGTCGTTAATGCCGAATTTCAAAGATTGTATTTACATAAGTAAGTACCTCTGGGCTATCTCCAGCGTGGGGGCGCTGGTCCTCAATTTGGTGAGATCTCGTCTTTTCATGAATGGAATAGGGCCATTTATAGGACTCTAGCTCAAGTTTAGTTTTAAATTTACAATAATTACAATCTGCGTAGGTTATTTTACAAGATATTCGAAACTGGTCGAGCCATTGAGATTCGTAATCATTCTTCAGAATTTCTTATAAATTAGATACAGTACCACTCGTGTTATGACCTCCAAAATTGTTCCATGTTTTTTGCCCACCCACACAGTAGTAGTATTTTACACACCACATATCCAATAGAGTGAAACCTCTCAAATAGAGACACCATTGGTTCCGGGAAAAGAGTCCCTACTGAAGAAGCGTCCTGGGTGTGTTACATTTACGCATGAGTCAAGTATAGTTATACCAATACACACACACACACACACACACACACACACACGCCAGAATCACTGATTATTTGGATCTTTCTTATTCTGAACACATATTTCCTCGATTTTTTTTCCTGAAATTGTGTATGGTTACACAACAAATATTCAGAAACCAGATTGTAATCAAAATAAATTGGATCAAATGTTTTACAGCATTCCTTTCAAACACAAAATATTTGATTCACTGAACATCCAGTCCCCAAATTGACATTTGCTCATAACATGATTCCCAAGGAATGCAAAATGACAGATCTCGTCCCATTATTCCCCATAAATAGGGCAAAAATATTGGACAAAGTATCATGAATTTCAAGCAATGTCTGGCTTTAGTCACTCTTGAGGATATCGCAGCAAATAAAAATTGTGACTGTGTGTCTAATGAGTAAATATTCTAATTTTGTTGATGCATACCACAAACATGTATTTACAGGTAATTTGGATATTATACAAAATTCAGTTGTTAAAGAATTGATGAAAAAAGGTACAAAATGTCAGATCTTTCCTAAGTTAAGCATTGACAGAAATTTCAAGACACATCGAAAGCATTGGATTCCGACTGTATGAAACAGGCCAAGAATGAAAAGATGGAATTTCGGAAATTTGAAGGATGGTCATCAAACATGAAAAGAGTCTTTAGAAATAAAATTTATCGTTACAAATCCTACATTAATAATTTCAATTCGGTTAATTTAAAACAGGCTAAAGTTTCAAAAGGAATCAAAGAACTACAAGAAAGATTTGTAATCACTTACAGTGATAAGGCAGGTAACAATCTTGCAATCATCTGAAAAAAATATTATCTGGATGTTTTGCAAAAATGAACTAGGTGTAAACTATATTTCAGACATACGAGGAAATGACGTATATACATTACACGAACAATACATTGATAATTGGATAGATACACATGAAGATGAAATGACAAGAAATTGCAATATCAAAATTTCGGAAAAGGACTCCTCTATTCCACCTTTGTTCTGGATACCCAAATAACATAAACACCCTTTTAAATCTAGGTGCATAGCTGGTGCTTCAAAGTGTACAACAAAACAATTATCAAAGGAAGTAACATTGTGTTTGACTGCAATTAGGAATCATTTCCGTAAATACTGTAATACAATTTCTACAAAAATGTGAAATAAATAAATTTATTTTGGAGTATTGGCAATTCTTCCAAGTATGTATCTTAAATCAAAGACTTAAAAGCAAAAAATATCAACTGTTTTGATATTTCTACACTGTACACAAATCTACCCATAGATGAAGTCAAAAGTTCTCTTTCAGAACTATTAAGCAAAATATTTAAACATAATGGCAAACCCTACATAAATTTTAATTGATATACAAAGAAAACATATTGGTCACACAATAAATATTTAAAAAGTCAAGTTAAATCTTACACTGTTGAAACTTTGATAGATGCTATAAAATTTCTTTTGGATAATACTTTTGCTCAATGTAGACAATTGTTTTTTCAACAAATTAAAAGGCATTCTAATGGGTTACAACTGCTTCCCGTTACTTGCAGATTTATATTTAACCTGGCTTGAACTTAAGAATATGGATAAATTGATGAAAAAAGACTTTCAATTGGTTACAAAATTACCAATCAAGGCAAGATATATTGATGGCATTACTTGTGTAAATGTACAAAATTTCAGTGAAATTGGTAAAGAAATTTCCCCAAAAGATATACCTTTGGAGGGTAACAATTCAGATAATTTCAGAGATGTGTTTCTGGACTTGGATATTCGGGTCACTTATGACAGGTTTTGTATTAAAGTCTATCACAAGATAGATGAGTTTAACTTGAAGTAGTTAACTATCCTTTCCCGGACAGTACCATTGCAGAAACTATTGGACAAAATACATTTTTGTCACAAATTTGGAGATTTGGTCTATTTGTTCTAAATTTCAGGACTTTGCATCTAGAACCAAATTTATGTACAATAAAATTGAGCCAAGAGGATCCAATGATGTACTCTGATCAAATCTTTCTACAAATGTTGCTGTAAATGTCCAGAGATGGTTAGAAAGTTTGGCTTCTATAATTTTAGAGATTTTAGACTTGCCTGTTTTGCTACCTTATTTTATCTTTTGGCATCATTCTGTTTCAATAGTCACCTTTCAGACATTTTCGGCTAGCTTGTTTTATGTTAGGTTTTACCCTCGGGGGCTATCGGTAGCATGCAGTGCCAAGAGTTCGGACTGCGGAATAGAGTAATGACTTCTAGGAAATGGTTCTGGACAAAAAGACACAAATACGACGCATATTTAGTATTAAAAACATGCCAATAGGGAGATCTGGGAGGGTTTATAGCTTAATAAATCTGATATCTTACACTGGACATTGTGATATTAACTGTTGAAGGTCAAATCGCATAACTGACCAAACATCACTATCTGTTCGAATTTGTATGTTGTTACACGACACTTCATCAAGCTATACCGTTGGTTGTCATAAACAGGTTTTTTATCGAATAAAGCATTAATCTGCTGGCCCTCATAGGCTGGGGAAGGTTTTAAAAATCAAAGAAAGAAATATACCACAGAAGGTAAAATCCTTTGAGTAAAACAAGAGCTGCTCAGCATTAGTTATTAATGTTTATAGACCATGAAGGGTCATTTTACCATTCCAGTAACCTTTGTCCTAAGCTTTTTGTTAATGCAAGGCTTAAATGGCCAATGGGAAGACTAGTGAGAACAACTTACTCAATAGTCTTTTATTTCCCTTTTAAATTTACATGTTTATTCAGGTATTTGATGTCAGTCCAAAGGCTTTATGATCGGGAGTTTCAAATGCAAGATCCTGAACAATCGAACCCAGTGTCCTGTGATTGCATTAACATGTATCTGCATAAAGGAAGGGCATTTGTGAATGAAATGCTGGTAGACTGACTTTCAGAGATTGAGTTAGAATGTAAGTGTTTCCGATTAAGCAGGTAACTTTTGCATTTGGTACTGATATTACTGTCCCTAATGCCCGACAGATAAGTGACCGCATTTCTCAGGGACTGTATTTTTAAAAGTGGCCGTGACTTCTAGATGTATGTTTCTCCATTTTCGGTATTCTAGACCTGGCCGTTCCGTGGTTAAAAAGCTAAATGTATTTTTGGTCTTAATTGATACAGGCCGACTTAAATATGCTCAGTCCCTGATCTGGAATGACTCTGAATACAGTGCAGTAATTGTACCAGTTTAAATACAATGAACTGGGCCTTTTCAATTATGGCATTCAAGCGTATATACCTCCATGGAATGGTCTATTTTTTAGAATGGGGCTATGGTACAGTAGATACATGCGTTTCCTATTTGGTTTGTGTTGATGGTTCGAGACCCTGCCGTTTTGTGATCAAAAAGTAAAATTAAAACTAGAATAGATAGACTTTCAAACACATCTGTCAGGGTGCCAAGTGGAGTAATAAGTTTGAGTATTTTGCCCTGTTTTCTACGGTGTGATAATATCCTTTAAACTAGAACACTTTGGCATCACAGAGTGTCTCTGCAGTAGCTACACTCTCGTGTTCCGGGGTCACAGAATGTCCACAGCACCGTGACTAACATGGAACAGATCAAGTTTAAATGTGCAAAACTGGTCAAGATATTATTATGATCTTATTTAGTCGAAAAAAATGCAGAATGATTTTGATTTATATAGCTACTACCTGTAGCTCAGTTAATAATGATTTATATAAAATGGCATAAAAATGTATGTTACATATTCTACCACGCCTGAGAATTTTGACCAAACTTCAAATTTATTGTAACACTACTAACAGTATTACTCCATGAGTAATACTATCAACAACATAATACATCTGTGAAATCTTGCCCCAACACAACAATGCTAAATGGGACAGTCCAAATTTAAAGATGCAATGTGATTGGTTTATGCAAGTACTATTATTTTGTTGGCCAATAGCTGAAGAGAATAAAATCATGTCCAATACTACAATAGTGGTGCTGAATTGATTTAATTCATTTTTACCCATAACATTTATAATTTGGCACATTTAGGAAATCCACATCAGGTGCAAAATTTCAGCTATGGGTCTTTAAGTACATACAAATTCACAGTTCTTGCTTGTATAATGGCTGAGAAAAGTGCATCACAAAACGTGGCGGAAAGGTAGGAAGAAACAGATAAATATAGATAATGAAGAATTCAAACAAAATCAATATGTCTGGGTTGGCAGGTAGACTAAATATTTTGTTCCGTGCTGGTAAAAACTGTCTTACATGACAAGCAGGTATCCCTCTTATCTAGATGTCCCCATTATATATATATATATATATATATATATATATATATATATATATATATATAGAGAGAGAGAGAGAGAGAGAGAGAGAGAGAGAGGTGGATGGACAGACAGACAGATAGACAGACAGATAGGTAGGTAGATAGATAGATAGATAGAGAGAGAGAGATAGATAGATAGATAGATAGATCGATCGATCGATCGATCGATCGATCGATGGATGGATGGATGGATGGATGGATGGATGGATGGATGGATGGATGGATGGATGGATGGATGGATGGATAGATAGATAGATAGATAGATAGATAGATAGATAGACAGATAGACAGATAGATAGATAGATAGATAGATAGATAGATAGATAGATAGATAGATAGATAGATAGATAGATAGATAGATAGATAGATGTTGTGTGTGTGTGAGTGTGTGGGCATGCAGGGTTTTGGTCGTGGCAGAAGATTCTTATGTTCTAAGTTAAGGGTAGCAAAGTGCAATGTATAAACAAGAAATTTTTGACCTTGATGCATCTGCACTTAGTTATTCAGTTACATAAATTGTTGCCGTGTAAAGACTCAACCATGACATTGTAGTGGATCAGTAAGCGGTTTTGATATTGTCAAAGCTGTTGACTTACAAATGGAAGGAGACATGTTGCTCTGCAGAAACGTCGTTCAGCGTAAATACGTGTGACAGAATGCTTCTATGCTATAATGATGGGTTTGATATGATTTTCAGATATTCCAAAGCCTTGACAATGGTCAGGTCATTCAAGTGGTAGAAAAGAAATACCTACATGTCTAATAAACTAAATGTAATATATTTACAGGCATGGAGTTAACACTTGAGGGAAGAACTCCGATTTTCCAAATGAATTGAATAATCATTTTTTTGCCAAAATACCTGTATCTACCCGATTTTCTGAACAGAAAGCAACTTTGTTTGATAAAGTAGCGCTGTCTACTAATCAGACATTCATTTTTACAACTTTATCTCCTGCCATATTCCTCTTGCTCAGGCAGAAACTAAATGTGTGTGCAAAATTTTGTGCATAAGCCAAATAACACTGATGTTATATAAGCTGTTGACAATGACTTAAAACTGGAATCTTAATCATAACTATTACAAAACTGAAAATATAATGCGCCGTTGTAAAGGTGAATGTGACTCTGTGAAAACTCCCAAGCTTAATGAATGTAAACATTAAAGGTATCATTGAATGGGAAATGGACTTCAAAGATCATTTAAATATCGTGGCCATCTGCGCAGCAACTGAAGAATACGCAACCAAATTACGAGGAATTCTGGAACCTTGAGCAAAACATAAATACTAACAAAATACTTGACAGATCAATCCAACAAAGGAAACAAAATCACTATCATTTCCCAATTTATTTATTTTAAAAACAACGCTAAAAGAACGGTGGGTGTCATGAAGACTATTCTTAATGCAACAAAGAAAAAATATGGTTTTCCATAATTTTTCGTCATTAAAAACAATGAATGAATCTAATAGATGTGTTATGGCAGAAAGATTTATTCATTTTTTTTTTCACAAATATTAGTCCTGAGTTGGCTATCAAATGAGACCAAAGAAGGTTGCCTTATTTCATGATGTACCTTAACCGTCAATGGGAATACATCTTCACTTTTAGCAATACCTTACCAGCTCAGATTGAATCAAGTACAAAGAATCTCATACCTAAATCAAGCTCCAACAATGGTCAACTTGTAATTATAATAAACATATTTATTTCACATGGATTGCCTAAATAGTTACAAAGGAACTAATGTGGAGGCTGTCCACACACAAACAGAACACACAATGGTATCCACAATATATACAAGACAAATATTCTATGAATTGCATTGTATGATAATCTAGGTGTGAAAATATTTCAGAAATTAAAACACCAGGAGTGACTTAAAAGTGGCAACGTCTTGTTTTGACAATATAAGTCCGAACAGCTTCAAATATTCCATAGTTAATATCATCATTAGGTTCTGTGTTACCGTGTAAAAATATTTTATGAGAATGTGACTGGCTAAATGTACCATGAGTACCGCGTGCACTCCAGGTACAAGGATGTGACACAGTATCCACTATTAATTCGTTTCTGCGTACTAGTTAGGTAGGACAAGACTGAAAGAAATGGTAAATATATCCATTTTATAATGCCATGCACAAGCTGGCGTTTGGACTATATTGACTTTGTGAAGGTGAAAGTTTAGCTGAGAATAAATTAGGTGCAACTGGGTGTGCCATATATTTGAAAAAAAATACTTTCCGCAAGGGAAGTATGATGGCATATGATCAACGGTAAAAAGATGATTTCAATTTGATTTGGAACATTTCTAATGATGCGGTTTCTCTGCTGTCGAGTGGTAGTTTATTCTAAAGGAGAATGCAGAATGAGAGAGCCACCATAACGCTTGGTTGTGAATTTTGCCTGCCTTATGTTGAGCCGAATGCGGAGGTTGATATTTAAAATGCGTTCAACATCACGAGGTACAAGATCTGGAAGCTACATAGAGGTTAATTTATCGATGATCTTGTAGAAGAGGACCAGCTGCTGGTAATTCTGTCAAGTGGAGAGAGTTTGAAAACCAAGTTCGTTGAGGAGCAGAATACGGGGTGTGTGTCGCGATGCTCCAGTAGAGATGCAGGCTGCTTCCTATTGAAAAGCTTCAAGGGATGTTGAATGACTGTCGGTACAGTTGTCAAAGAGGACACACCTATTTTCAAGTCAGGGAAGAATCATCCTTTAGTATATTGGAATTAGAGCATTGCAAAAAACCTAAAATTTGAGGCATTGTGGCAGGGCTAAGGTTGACTGGACTTATTTTTAAGGGCATAACATGGTTGTCCCAAGAGAGCTTTTCAGAATGTTTGATGCCAAGGTGTGTGTGTTCACTTGTTTCTGGTATTAGTTGATCACCCAGCATAAGGGGTGTATGCATGGGTTTATTTATTTCTGGAGGAGAAAAGAACAGGTATAGATTGGTTGCACAAGAGAGGTGAATTGAGATGTACATTCCTGGGTGGTGTTGAATGTGACCCACCACAGCTTGCCCTCTGTATGCATTCTACTAAGTTCCATGTTAATTCTTTCAGCTGAGATATTACAATCGTGTACATTTTCTAGTATACTTGTGTCATCAATAAACAGTTTGATTTCGCAGGCTATGTCATCAGTAAATCATTTATGTAAGTGAGAAACAGCAGGGTTCTGAGTGTGAAGCCTTAAGGCACTCCAGCTTCGCATGGGAGCCAAGGAGAAGTCTCGCCGAGAAGTCTCGCCACAAAGAGTTGTGTGTCGGAAGCGATTGGAAAAATAACTGTTGATGAATTTGACAATAGGGTTAGGAAGCCAAGTTGTTTCAAGTTATACAGGAGACCTTTATGCCACACACGGTCGAATGCCTCAGATATATCTAGGAAGAAAATAGTGGCTTCTTTGCCGTGTTCAAGCCCATTGTAGGTATCGTGGAAAATATAGACAAGCTGATTGATCTTAAAGTTATCAGCTTTGAGGCCAGAATTTTTTCGGGTAAGGACATTGTTTTTGATGAGGTACTCATAGAAAACGTTGAAAATAAGGCATTCCAATATTTTAAAGGCATTGAATAGCAGACAGATTGGTCGAAATTATCCTTAGACTGTCTATTGTTCTTCTTAAAGTATCAGAGCCATAGGTCAATTTGCCCTGAAAAGCACATCCCATCATTATAGACGTTTTGTCATTTTCCGCGTAAAATATTGGTGATCTTTGACCGCACCAAGGAGCTTTGTTATAACCTAGAAAATTAACCCTTATATTATTAATCACTCTAGCCATTTGTCAAAAGTCAAGTCAGGTGTTATTTAGACATGCTTATCCACCTAAGCACCAACCAGGGTATGTGCAGTGAGGCACGATTTTCCATTATGCACACAATAACTGGTCTAATTAGTTACCCGATTATTTACCAATATAAGCCACCGTCATACTCACGATCAAAAGAGCATTAAACCCTACACACGTAAAACAAACAAGCTGAAACCACATAATGGCTCAAGCTTATGCGAGGTAAGATAAAAAATCTTCATTCCCCATGTACTTCATTTTTTATTTTTTCATTGTGACAACACAATCAATGGTAAGCCCTTCGCAAGATTATACTGTAGACAAAAGAACAATGTGAAGGAGCTAGTATGTTTCGCGTAATGCCCTGTTACTCTTTCAAATCTTCTCTTTCACCTCTC
Organism: Hermodice carunculata; assembly: GCA_964020975.1. Lineage (NCBI taxonomy): Eukaryota > Metazoa > Annelida > Polychaeta > Eunicida > Amphinomidae > Hermodice > Hermodice carunculata. Next base: position 6,017 of record CAXHWN010001567.1, on the reverse strand, counting down.
ACTGCAAATTTCTCGGAAACTTAAATTTTGTGACAGCCTAGTGTAAAAAATATTTTGATCAATTCTTACTAACTCAGTGGGATTTGGAAGATAAGAATGTAACGTAGGGAGTCATTTCTCAGATTTTAGATATTCCATAAGACTTTTGAAGCTCCATAAATGAATCAGTTGTCAGAATTTGCCAAAATCAGGTGTCTACCAAAAATCATGTGAATGCTTATAAAATAAAAACTTTCATTTCCAAAGGCAAACCAATAATTGACTTCCTTAGTTATGAATTAAGGTACAATTAAGCAAGTTTTGAAGCTTACATTTATTACATGTTTGGAGAAACCATGTTACAAAGTGTTAATTCAGCCCCTTCACTAAAGCACCGCTCATTCTTAGCCAGTATGTATCACAACTGCTCTGTCCAGTCCCTTTTAGTAAACATGAAAATGACCTCTATCTTGATACCTCAAATTCTGAATCAATACTCAATGATGCTGACGCAGTAACAGAAACATTCATACACACTCTTACTTTGGGTTCTCTAGACATGTTAAATTATTTTTAACCAGTGCTCCAATACTTGCTTAATTGTGGGTTCGTCTTTAATGACGCCTTCTAATTTTACTCTATATTAGTCTATCTATGCTGCAGATGTTTGTCTTCCAGTAGCTAAATGAGATATACCCTGTTAAAACTAGCTCTAACTTACCATGGGAGAAGTTTTTTTATCCTTAGATGGGTCATCCTGACTGAAGTTATATGTATATAATTTTCATTCATCCTTGTTTCTCACTCTTGCGCTCCGTCAGCTACCAAAAATAACATTTAATGTATCTATTTTAGTTGAAATAAAATACGTGAATGATTATATATATATATATATATATATTTGCGTGTGTGTCTGTGTTTTCAGGCTCGGTTGGATAATTACAGCTGTTGTGCCCTTGACAACTGCAATTTTGACCTTGAGGCGTGGAAGATGTGGAATGCAACATTCATAGGTGAAAATTCCAGTGCCAGGCTGTATACTTTGCCTTCATACATGTGCAGTTTCTTGGCTGGGTTGGTGATTCTTGTGCTGCTAATTCAAATGTTCACAATGGAATAAAAAAATTGTTCCAACATAATCCACTGTTTTTGTCTGTATTTTAAAGTAATCTAGTTTACCTGTATGCAAATGTTGACAGATGTATTTGCTTATGCCCTTGCTTCTTTCCCGGGTTGATGGGTCTACAATGTCCAATACTCTGTAATATGGTTTGTTTCATACTTTGGGTCTGTTGCTTTTTACAGGGCACGCTACCAAGTCCGTTAACCAGGTTAAGGGAATTTCAAAAAATATTGTGATTGCAGAATTTTACTCCTGATGCCTGTTTTCCGAGGATGCCACATATAAACATTGGAAAGGTACAGGATTCCTCAAACCTGGACATTCATTAGATGAGGGACTTTGCATTTTTCATGAAGAAAATGACTTTATGCTGTTAAAAACATTGCTACCTGTTGAAATACGTAGCATAGTCTGAGCTGCAAATATTTCGATCCAGCAGAAATATACAAAATAACCTAGGCAATATGCATGATAATTACAGATTGCTTACATGGGGTCTAACCGTTAATTGGTCACTTTCGCCAACTAATCCAGAGACATAAGTCCACCTTGTTCTTTTGCCAAATTTTTATTTACCGTACACCAGTGGTCATGGTTACAAAGGATTTTCATCAAAAACACAATTTACCCCATAAATGAAAATTGACTATTTTGGACTCTGCTTTCCTACTGCTTGGTCTAATAGTATTTTCTAGGACAACGATTGGCTACTTTATGTCCTTATGTCCCTATATGAGGTCTAGGACAAGTTGGTGTCAAAAAGTATTTTTCAATTGTTTTTAAATTCATTTTCACTCCTCAGACTAGATTGAATCTTTTGTGAATATGGTCACAAGTATTAATGCTGTACCTATTCCTTGAGTGAGTCAAGGTGACGGAACAAATAAAGAGGTGAAATTTCGCAAGCTATTAACGTCTCGCAGGGGCGCATTTCCAAAGCTTGAATAAGTTGCCAGAACCCATGACATCCTCCTTTGTCCAAATTGATACCATAAACCAATCCATTTATCTATTCAAGTTTTATGTTGTACATTTATAGTCACCATTGTTACAATTTTGTAACCGAAAAGAATGGTTGCATCCATAGCAGCCGTGACTGGGCGTTTATATTCTGTTGGCCCAGCGTCTGCCGCCCTTTGGTTGGTTCACTTGTGTTGCGTGCGATGCTGCACGTTGTGCTAACTGGGCGAACCAAGAGGAAGCACAAAGGCACATTGGGAAAGGGCGCTAAACGGCCAACTTTTTCTCCGGGCAATAGAACTGTTCAAGGGAAAGTGAGGCATGGTTTGCGAGCGGCAAAGTGTGCATTCGCGCACAGATACGGTAGCGTACACCTGTGTTTGTGCATACATAATTAACGGTGATCAGCAGACGGTGATAACGAGGCTTGTCTTAGTGTATTACATTAAGCGGACCAACTTTAGTGTATTCAATCCAAGGCATGTCGTGGACCTGATTTAACTTCTAGTACGCCAGTTTCGAGTGAGGGCCTACTCGAACAGCGCGCCATTGCTTATTGTAACCGGTTTCGAGTTGACTCCAACTTTTGAAGTGGCTGATTAAAGGCTGTCTCAAATTCCCGATGTCATTTAGTTACATGCAGACACACAGATTTTAGTGTAGAAAAACGTCAGCTCTATCCGATGCCTACTACGATTTGCGTTACAAATGAATATTTTCCTTCTTCGATGATATAAATCAATGATCAGGCCGTTGTTTGTGACATTGTGAGTGATCTAACTTTGCAAAACTGCGACAAAAAAACAGGGTAATTTCATCGTCGCGGTCTCGATTGTTTTTTTCGTCTATCTGCTATGTTCTTTACCTCATCATAATGCTGAGAACCCTTGCCCATTTCAAGAACAAGCTCTTACATTGGCTGAAACAAAGTAATTTAGGGAAACCCCGCCATAACTGCTTCTATTTCAGACAGATACGTCGTCATTTTAGTCGGAAACTACCGAAGACGATTCTCCAGAATATTTTAGGTCAGCCAGGAGGGCCGGAATCGCTCCCATAGTGTTCGCTATCCAATCAAATGCGTCATTTTTAATCGATGATTCGTTCGGGAGTACTCGCTACCTCGTGTTATGAAGTCTGGCTTGAAAGATATGGGCAACATTTGTAAAAACACAAGTGACGATTACGGACAATCTATTGAAGCAAGAAACAAAATTTAACGCTGTAAATTGGTCAGAATGGTGACATGGTACCAGTTTTTGTGTACAATAGAGCAGAGGGTCTAAATTTTTTCACGGAAAGAGACTAAAATATGTCAGCCGCAGGTAAACATGGCTCGGGTAAAAATACTGCTGCAGAATGTGTTGATCATGCTGACAGTTTATCAGTGACGGTGATAAAGTGCGTTTATCGACTATATACTGCAGCAGCAAACAAACTCTACCACTATAATTTAACGACAATTGCGACACAGAACCGATCTTAAGTAAAATTAAGAGGAAAGATCGTTCGTGATGCTAACTAAGGAAAATGCACGAACGGGTACCCATGCAATTATATTCACACACAGGCTTGACCGTTTTGATCAATTCGTGATTGAGATTAGTATATTCACTTTGCTACGGAACGAGTTTTTGTTTAAATTGACAAAGAAATCACATAGAAATGTAGAGACGGTTTTACTCCACAAAAGTATATTGATCATTGCAAAATAAAAAAGTTACCGCACTTTTATGCCAGCATGTCGCACATTGCACAACAAAACATAAAAAAGCCAAGTGGCTGGCTGTGCTAGATACCCAAACTGCCCAGAGTTGTAGGGGTTAAAATGGAAACTTTTTCCACGTTAGTACAGACTGCTTTACAAGAGGCAAATTTGAAAATGACACCAACTAAAGAACAATTGGAAGCCATTTACCATGTCGTGATAGAAAAAAGTCGGACACATTTCTTGTGTTGCTGACGGGGAGTGGAATGTCTCTGGTCTTCCAGATACTTCCAGCCCTATTGAAAGGCATGAACAAACCCACAGCGATTATCATATTGGTGTGTCCCATGCTAAGCCTGATGAAAAGAATTGAAATCTTGCGTTGAAACGCAGACCTTTTTAGGGGTTAACACACAAACGTCCACGTACGGCTCCATTGCGACATAATACATGTTCCATGCTTTTGTTTGTGTGTTGACGTTTACTCCGGGGAGCAAATGTCAAATTAATATCATTAACAAAGTGCTACCGTGCTCCGCGCTGACGTACTGTCGACACCTTTCGCTCACACGTGGGCCAGCAAATTTCTTCCCTTAATTTTGTTTGTTTGTGTGACCAGCGGACCGGAAGTCCGATCTGATGAGCCCCCGTCGAGTTCATGAATAATAATTACACCTGACAAACATCACAGCCAGGCCAGTTCGATTGGCGCACTGGGATTAACAACCTTATCGTTTCGATCAACATAATAGGGTGTATTCATATTTAAATGCGGTCCTACTCTAACACCTATTGAGCAAAAGAGGGAGCCACCTGCATCAGGGCAGATCCATGTATTAAGCATGGTTAAAAGTACTTAGTTAATAAAATAAACAACACGAACACAGAATAATCTTGAGAAAATGTATTAACATATGTTTGAAACATAAAGGACGCTTAAATTGATCAGAAATTGGCTCTCTTTTGGTTGAAAAGGTGCTATTTGTGGATGTTTATGTAGTATGTAATACAAATCTGCCCTGCTCATCGTGGAAGCATCAGCCTGTTGCCCCGGCAACACAGGAGGTGAACAGGATCGCAGTTTAATGTGAATGTCTCCTATTACGTCTGCGTAACAAAAACAATGATGTCACGATAAACGACAGACTCTGACGAGCGCCCACGTCAGTAACTTTAGCGAGTCTAGGAGGCTGCTTTGGAGGCAAATGAATGCACCCCTTTTTGCAAATTTGATTGAAGTTTACTAATTTACTGTTCCTTATTACTTTTTCAATAAGGATTCATAATTTACATTTTTGAAATTTCTTTCCCTATTTTCAATGTGTTTGTGCACGCAAGCAAGTAAAGTAAGCAGGCAGGTCCAAGACAGTACAATTTCTGCTTCTTGGCCATTGTGGTCCAAGTTTCATTTATCGGCAAAATTCTAACCCCATGAGAGGTGAAATTGAGATATTGATCCAATTAAGTTATCCATCAGTGAGGATGCACGTAAGGGCAACAAGAAGATGGACAGAAGAAACAGTGCTTGAACAATCTTTGGGGCATAAGCAGAGACAGGTGTTCTGAGAACCATATCTTTCAGTAAATCTATTTAAAACCAGGTTTAGAGCAATCACGCATCAGGCACCTCGGAATATGAAACTATCATCTTTACTATTGTTAAGATCAATCCGTCTTAAATAATTCGACTTCAGTGGCAGTTGGCACTGAAAGAGTGAATGATTTACTTTCATCTGATAGCATGGACTGATGCTCTCTGAGGGGAAATGGTGATATCATGTACGTTTGTCTCCCAGCAACTGACCAAAATGGCTGGTGGTCAAATGTCATCTGCATCAGCGTTTTGACTAATTTCAAAAGCAATGACAAATAATTTGAATATGATCGGTAAATGGGACCTATCAGGATAACATATGGCCAAGTTCAAATAACGTTTCTTGGATCGGGATGGGCGCCAGCCGTCAACCCACACCAAGGAAAGTTGTTTACTAAGTCTCAATTCAAAGAGAAAATGTTTCCGATATTGTTCATTCACTGTAAAGTGCAAAATTATAGATCAAAAAAAAAAAAAAAAAAAAAAAGACAGCAACACCCAAAGTAGTCTAGTCTAATTTGTGTGATGAGAACCATATTCTATGCCGGGTGTGGAAGTTGCCTTACAATAGGATAGCACTGACTATCTATCTGAAGGGGTTACCTGTAGTTACAGGTCAGTCTGGTCGAACGCATTTTCTCAGGAAAACCAAC
>CAXHWN010001565.1:0-34000 GCA_964020975.1 Hermodice carunculata | reverse complement strand
CTAAAAAGCTTATCAGCACCTAAAAATCCCACCAACATGTGCATGTCTTCATTTATGGATAAGCCAAAAAGCTCTACTATGAATATTTCACAATAAAGTTGAAATTATGCTTTTTCAAAAAAAATCAGTTCTATCTAACAGTTTGTACATGTATCACTTACAATGCATGTATATATATTGTAGGCCATATCATTGTTTTCTTGTTTGCGTGACAAATTGCAACTGGTTTATGCCAGTGATACAGTGGAAAACGCAACAAAAGCTACCTTCTAAGATACAAAATCAACAGTCACAAAATAGATGCACTTGAGGCATATCTAGCTAAAATTATGGATAATAGCAACAGATCCTTCAAGTATCAACACAAGTCTATGACTACGATCCCAGCCGCAGATAGCGCTCGAAGGGAATAATGTTAAAGACTTAAGTATTGTGATGGTACAAGGCTTTGGACTGTGTAGTGTAGGTCACATGTATTTTAATGATGAACTTTCCGTTTGTGAACGGTAGTGTACACCTGTTTGATTAAATCATGAATCATGATCTGATCATGATATTGCCTATGGATGTACTCCACAACAGTTTTTGAAAGATGAAGTATTCATGACATCTTAAATGAAGAATTTAGTCTTTGATTAATTTCAGTTGAATTATACACTTGGGTAAACGTATTTGGATCGTGTTTTATATAAATATATACAACCTCTAATGCTGGATAAGTGCACATTTACATGTAGGTACATCATATATTGCTGGACCTGTTAAAAATACGTTTGGAGATTCTTCATCATTTAAATGGAAGAGTTTGAAATGCATAGTGTTTGAATGTAATTGTTCAACGCGTTTGGGGAAGTGTTCGGTAGCTTTGTGAAAGTGTTCGAACGTTTTGTAAAAGTGTTGAAGATTTTTCCCAAACGCTTTCCAAACGCTTTTCAAACACATTCCAAACACTTTCCAAACACATTCCAAACGTTTTCAAACGTTTCCAAACACAAGCCAAACACCAGCAAAACGCGAAAAAAGCGTTTGGCTGTTAACTGTTAGCCGGGCGTAACTGTACATCACCTATCTTTAAAAGACTTGAAGTTCATTTACTTAAAATTACAGACATTTTAAAATTAGCCTGCATGAAATTGTATTTCAAATGTTAAAATAATATGTTACCAAGTTATTTCAATAACTTATTCAACGATAATCAAGCACAGCAGACTGAGAGACGCAGAAAATTGGTTCTCGCTCCACGAAGATATGATGCAACAATACATAATATCCCCAATTTAACCCCATTTGTGTTGTAACATGGCTGACGTGTAAGCACGCTGAATTCTATCTCTACAGTGTTCCCTCGGGAGAGAGCCAATCTTATATGTCTATGGTATAATATTTATTGGACTCAGTGCATATATACCCAAGGACACCTTTCACGGGCATTTTCTTCATTACCAACGGGCCCTATTTTGGGTAATCATATTTTTCAGCAAAGGTAACGTATAATAGACACAGTTATGGTTATATCTTTATCATAAACATATTTCTTTTCTCTGGATTGTCTAATAGTACACGAAGACTAATCTGGAGGCTCTCCAGTACAGAAAAGGACGCACAGGAATATATACAATACCCACTGGACGAGAACAGAAGACTAAATCCACGGCTTGTACAATACCATTGATGGCAGGCAATGGAGACTTATAATTAGATCATATACTAAATTAGTAGATTAAACGTCTAGATTCTGATAAGAATGTCTGAACAGCCTCAAAGATGAATACATTATCAGTGTCTGGCAAGTCCTCACTGCCTTTCAAGAGAATATTTAGTAAAATGTCACTAGAGCACTGAACTATTAAAGTCGGATTTACACCTGAAGCGAGTAAGTGACACACAGTGTTCAGTAGACGGACCCTCTGCACAGTGAACTTGGGGCAGAACAAAAGGTAATGTTTCGTATCTTCAGTAGTATGAGAGCATGCACACGTTGAGGCTGGAAGGATATTGACATGATGAGATGGGCATTTAAAACAGAGAAGTTAAGACGTAGCTGCGTGTGGCATATGTTCAGGAAACGACTTCCATGTTTAAAGTATGTAAGCTTTTTGTCAACACTTAAGAGTAATAGATTTAATTTAGATTTAAACTGCGGCACGGAATTAGTGAGACGAGCATCAACCAGGAGGTTATTCCATAATTTGATAGCAGACGGGAGAAATGAATCGCCGAAGCGATTGGTGGTGAACCTAATTTGGCGTAATTCAGTACGATTTCTCAAAAGGAGCCCATATAAAATATCCCTTGTATAAAGAACCACATGTATTTTTGGGACTTTTTTTAAAGTATCAAATTTGATTCGAACAATGAACTAAAATAAGTAATTTAGTTGCAAGTAAGAACTTGAAGACAAAGTTGGCAACTAGGCCTACGTATTATAATGTGCTGATTTGGAAATGTTGACGTCCGTGTATAGGAAATAAAATGCTGACCAAAACTACACAAACACTGTGATGGAGCTAAACATCAAATCAGATAGCAATTTATAATACAATAATATCTTTACAAAATCATTGCCACAGGGACATGAATAAGAAAATAATGAAAAAAATAAGTGACCATTGCAGCACATCACGAGGAGCAGGTTTGTAATGGGAAAAGGGTGTTTACTTGCACTTGATTCCAAAGATTTTTTATATACAAAATGCTTCCTTCTGGTTGTCAAATAAACGAAGTTCTACCGATAAGCGATAGAAAAAGGGTCTGCTGGAAGAGATGATGATGGGTAAAGTCAGTGAATGATACAAATCTAGTTTTATCAATGTCCATGCCTACTTTTGATGTCAGCTGAGGTTGTAGGACGTGTGGTTTCGATCGTTCGTTCGTCTATCCATCCACGTGTTCAATATGGGGAAGTCTTAAATTTTCTCTTATCCAAAAATGCTAGGTGAATTGCTTTGAATTGCACAAATATGACATTTCTGTGTATCACGTATTAACGTAGACATTACATGGGTGACATTGATCTCTTTCTCTAGGTCACATGGACCCCTACGTGAATTTTACTGTTTACCTGACATCTTAAAAACTAAGTGGACTAGAAATTTGATATCGCATATGCTAGTGGTCCTATAGAAGGGCCAGACTACACCGTACATTAAGGACCTTTACTCCACCCCAAGGTCACAGGCCCACATAGGTAAATTTAACTGTTAACTGTTCCAGACGAGACTTTGATTTTGCACTGCACATATGGGTAGTCCTCTCGGAGGGCCAGACTGGGCCAATAGTTGGTTGACCTTGACCTCAGTACCAAGGTCAAGTGATCACTTATGTGAATTTTACTGTTCATTTGATAACTGGAGAACTATTTGAGTCAGGACTTGGACTGGTTAGCCAGTATTTTGTTATTTGTGCATGGCACTCTTCATAAAAGGTGACCTGGACCTGATTCCAAAGGTCACAGGTGGTTCGTGATGGTTATATAAAAAGATGACATTGTATGTAAATTTTTAGATTTAAAGAAAAATGTGCTTTAACCATGGATTGTCCTCGGTAATTATTGCAAGATCACAGGCTACCTTTTTGTGTTATTTCTTGACGTCCTACAATCTTTGGTTAGTTTCCATTTTGTCTAGTTCCTTGCATTCGGGTCACAACATTTTCCTTTTTTAAGGCCAATTCAACCTTGTAGAGGAACTTTTAAACTTGTACACGCTACGAAGACCTAAGGACAGAAAGTAACTAGAAATTTTCATTTGCTTTTTAGCAAATCAGTCTGGGTGCCCGGAGAAACTGCAATGCAATGTATGCAGCTGTGACATAAGCTCCAAATGTGTAATGGCATGAAAACGGTATGGCCAAGTTGGTGAAAAGTGTTGCAGAATGATATAGGTAGACATGTCTAGCTTTGACCTTTCAAGGTCACTCTAGATCAAAAAAGACAACACCAGATTAAAGCTTATATGTCATTTCCTACTCATGTTCAATAGTAACTATGGCCCTAAAGTGCACCGTTTTCCATATACAAAGATTTTCATGGTGTGTGACCTTGATTTGACCTTTCAAGGTCACTCAAGGTCAAAAAGAACAGTACCAGATAAAAGCCCATACGCCATTTCCTTTTCATGTGTAATTGTAACTGTGGCTCAAAAATACACTGTTTTCGACATACAAGCTTATATCATTTATACAGTTGTACCTGCCCAGATTTGGAAAATACTAAAAAAATATCATAAATCGAAAAATTATCCAAGGTAGCTGGTTTTTTGATAGGTATCTGGTCCACTAGAGGGACCATCTCTGACATAAATTTGGTAAAGCTACGGGCAATTTTTTGTTAGATATTCAAGATTAAAATTTTCAACGTGCCTTAATTGGCATAATTTGAAATTTTACAGCTTTTGTTTACTATCCATTAGATTGGCAGATGTCACAAACCATTATGCTGAACTTTTAGTTTTATATCTATCTATAATAGTTTTGAAGATATGGAGCTTTTAAAATTTCAGTTTCCCCTAATTAGCATAATTTTGAACATCATGGCTATTCCAAATCAGAGAGACAACTTCCCTACTAGGTGTTTTACCATGCCAAGTTGAAACAGTGTCGAATGCACGGACAGAAAGAGAGGGAAAGAAAGAAAGAAAGAAAGAACGAAAGAAACAAAGAAAGACCGAAAGAAAGAAAGAAAGAAAGAAAGAAAGAAAGAAAGAAAGAAAGAAAGAAAGAAAGAAAGAAAGAAAGAAAGAACGAAAGAAAGAAAGACAATATGTCTGGTTTGGCACCCAGACATAATTAGTATTAGATATTTAGTGCCTCTGAATATGTTAATACACACACATACACACACACACACACACACACACACACACACACACACACATATATATATATATATATATATATATATATATACATACATATATTTATATATATTTGTTAGAACTTGAAAAATTCAAAGCACAACAAGAAAACACCAGCACGATTGAAGCCCATCACAAAATATATGCCACGTAGCTATCTTTAAAGATGATGTACTGGTAACCTCTTCAGAGCTCTAATAAGCAGTACGAAAACATCTTATAATTAAGATATTGCAAGGTAGCCAAAGGAAGATAAGGTTGTTCGAGATATGAAGTTACCAAGGAAAAATGTGGGACATACTCTCCATAAGAACGAGAAAAGGCACATGACAGATGAAATGAGCCATTGTTGATGGAGCAAAGTGTTGCACAATATGGACCGAGAGCTTGTCACCGGGAAAAAGTTTTAATTTGTTGCTCTGTGGAGTGGTTACGGCTACATTGACACCATGGGAAATTTATGATAATTAACATTTGCAGATGATGATGATGATGAATGGGCCTCTAATAAATAAGAAAAGGCTCACTTCTTGTCAGTTATTTATATATTGTATGTCACTCATGACAGTATTTGTAATATATAAAATTTTGTGTATAATTGAAGCAAACCAATCTTCTCAGGATGGACTTTCTTCAAAGGACAAGCAGTTTTACAAAGCTTGAAGAGTTTGAATGAAAAACGTTGTTGGTATGTATGTTTCCTTTGAACAAGCTGAACGATTTACTCTCAGAGACCAAAAAAGCTTTTCGCACTTGGATTACAGATTAAAACTAACTCATCAAAACAGCAGCTTAGCACCATTGGCAAGACATTCTATTCCCCCTTTACACTTTTTTCGCTGTTCTTATTGGCTTACACTAACCAATATCGAGCACCGATGTATTGCAATCAGTTCATCATTTCTGTATTTTTGTTCTGTTAACAGGTAATTGTGAAATAGGGTGATGAACATTTCATAAAGACGACATAAAACCAAGTAACATGAACAGTTTACAAAGAAGTGTAATGGACTAAAAACATTCAAAAGCAACAATTACCAGATAAGGGGTGTACATTTCATACATTTCCTGGAATCTTAACCAAAAGTACGTTTTCACATGCTGGGTATCTCAGGTACTTTCAAGATGAAAGACTAAAGTGTGAAAAGTTCTGCACAAAACATACTGAAAGGTAAACTGGCTGTTGGACAATGAAAGACTTGCACATATGCTATGGAAAGTGTTTAAAATGTTTTAATGGTGACTTCAGAATACAAAGACTTAAATTGATGCCCCATTCTCGTTTTAGGATACCACACAATTATGTGAGGGAAGTGATGCTGAAGGAGGCAGTGATTATAGCAGTAATGAGCAAGCAGAAGTGTAATTATGATCGGGCAAAGTTGTGCGAGGCTACTGAAGTCCGAATGAAAGACCTAAGACGATAGGTGTATTAGCTGTGACAGTGCTCTTGGTTTCCATCAATTTGCGAGCTAAAATTTTAACCGTGCTGCACCTGCTGAGGAAAATTATTGACGGAATTTATTTTAATTGTCACACAACAGGTTAATACATATCCTTATATTGTACTGTGCGGCAGGTGATGTTTTCTGCTGCTACTATGAATTAATGAATCTACGTGATACTTTAAAAGGCATTCACGTTTATAAGTATTCATATATTTAATGAAAAAGAAGCAAAATGAATGTTGAATGGTCTTTACTTCACATTGATGATGATGATATATATATATATATATATATATATATATATATATATATATATATATATATATATATATATATATTATATATATATATATATATGTATATATATATATTGAATACCCATTGTAGACAGAGTTTATGTTCATTATTGTTCAGTATCGAGGTTTACATTTTAGAGATGTACCACATTGAGACAGGAAGTCCATGATTATCTACAGCAATATCTCTGTGTTTTTCGTTACAAATGGATCTCATAAAGCAATTATCGTAAAGGCCAAATAAAGCTGAAGGATGGCTAATGTTGTTAGACACCCTGTGCATCTTGATTCTACTCAATGATTCAAAGAGGTAGAACCTCCAAACACCTTCAGCACAGCTCTAATCACAAAAAAACATCACTGTTCAATCTCTCCACTCTCCATTTTCGTTCCTGTCCCTGTCTATATCTGTAACTTTAATGAAACAATATTGGCCCGTTCAATACATAATGTAGAAAATCCATAGCTTTAACAGCACAATGAATTTAAGTCCAGGTCATCAGCGGGAATGCCAATGCAGTAAGAGTAATTTTACCATGTTGATGGGCCCACAATTAATATTTTTCGGCTGGGTTAGAGTTAGCAAACTTGATGATCCTGATGGTGCACGAAACAATTAGAAAATATGCCGACGTAATGAATGCGGGATCATGCTCCCCTTGACGGTTGAATTATTTTTTAGTTTTATTCACGGCTGATGTGGCTGGACCACACGATGTGTGATAACACTGTGCTGTGTGCATGGCTTGACGGCTAGCCATGTCCAGTAGACAGGCTCTGGCAATCATATGGTCGTTCGCCGGCCACGCCAAGTGCAATATGATCTCTCACTCTTGATGGGCATTAGATCTTATCATCATGGCACCAATCAAATAAACACCAACCTAATTGGTAGTAAAACAAAACAAACCGCAGGGAATTACCCGATAGAAAGCAGTTTGTAGCATAGTCTCTTGAACTGGTAAGCTCCTTGTGTGCATAATGATAGGTCAGGTACATCCATGAATACAAGAACAACAGTTGTATGTTACAGTTATATGCTTTGTAGCAATAATTTGTGGCTGGAGTTCTGACAAAATGGTATCTCAAGCAGGTGTACATGTTGGTTAGGCTTCACTTCACCGGTTTTGATTAAAACCCAAAATGGAACGATATTGTACACTTGTAAATGTGTGTATACGTCCATGATTAGTATGTAGTTTGGTGCAGAATATTTCATAACTAAGCACTTGTGATGCTGTTTGTGTATTTCACTGGTATCACAAAAGTTTTGAAGATTTATTATGAACATGTTTATTTCAACTGGATTGCCTAATAGTTATAGTAAACTAATCTGAAGGCTCTCAAGTACATATAAAAACAATCAGTACTATAATACAATACACATTAGGCGAAACAGTAGACTAAATACACAGCTTGTACAAGAGTAACACAACTGATGCCAAATGATGAAAATTTATAAGTAAATTGTAGGTCCAATTAGAGGATGAAACGTCTAGACTCTGGTATGAATGTCTGAACATTCTCAAAGATCTTTTCAGTGTATCATCGGTGTCAGACAAATAATCACTACCTTTCACGAGAATATTTAGCATAACATCACTTGAACACTGAACTATAAGCCTTGGATTTATACTTGGAGCCAGTGAGTGACACACAGTGTTCAGTGGACGGACCCTTTGCACCATGAACTTAGCACAGAACAAAAGGTAATCTTTGTATCTTCAGAAGGATGAGAGCATGCACACGTTGAGGCTGGAAGGATATTGACATGATATAGATGGGCATTTAAAACGGAGAAGTTCAGACAAAGCTGCGTGTGGCACAAGTTTAGGAAACGACTACCATGTATGAAGTATGAGGGCTTTTGGTCGACATATAAGATTAGTAAATTTAATTTAGATTTAAAGTGCGGCAGGGAATCAGTGAAGCGAGCCTCAAGCCGGACGTTGTTCTATAAGTTGGTTTAAGTTCTATAAGTTAATAGTACTGAGGAGAAATGACTCGCCAATGCGATCGGTGGTAAACCGAATATAGCGTTATTCAGTGTGATTTCTCAATAGACGTCGTGTAGTGAATGCAACATCGCAGGGAACCAGATCATGAAGATATTGTGGAGTCAACCTATTATATATTTTAGGGAAAAGAGTAAATTTAAAGCAGTTCTTTCAGTTTGAGAAAGTTTTTCATCCAAACTATTCAAGAGATGAGACACGTGGGGTGTGTGGAGTTGCGGAAAGGCATAACCTGGCTGTCTCATACTGCATAGCTTCTATAGATTGTCACAGGTTTGCATTGTCAAACAGGGCACATCCATATTCGAGGCTAGTTTAGTGTACATCTGCAAATCCTGATTAAACCTGCCATTAACAATGGGAGAAACAAACCTATGTGCTTAAGGGTAACTGAAATAATGGCGGAATAGAGGACTTATTTTTTTTTTCTGCATGTTATTCTGTAGAAATTAGCCACTAAAGGCTGTCGGGGGATACCCTGGATAAAATATTGTAAAGAAGGAACAAACATTTTGATTTTCACATAGGTTCATAATATTTGGTAAGATTGTGAAGTCATTCGTATGGGAGGTATTGTATTTATGTTTTAGGATGGAAATGTTTATGGATCGCCAGTTGACGGGTGCAAGTCTCAAAGTATACCTGGTACATCTAAAGTGAGACATATCTGCATCAATTACTTTCATATTCAAATTTTGAAATGTGTGTTGAAATTTGTCTTGTAAAAATAACTGGGCATACAACTATAAGTGCTATTATACTCTCTTCTCGCCAAACAACGGAGGGAATGACCACGGTATCCATGAAAGTGTTAATACTGACCTCTGTATTCATACATGTGATTAAGTTGACGGGTATATATCGTATTGTATATTGTATTTTTTTGCGTGATTCTAAAATTGATTGCAGAATCAAGTTTGAAGTTTACTGGATCGAATTTGGAAAATGGCAAGCACTGAAAGAGTGTGAAATAATGATTTTCTGATCATTATTATATCTGCTCACTCTTATCCTATTGATATATTTAGATTACATTTAAATAAGATTTCGGTCCTTTCTGAAGAAAAGAAAAAGTTTATAATTTGACAGTGACTATTTACATACCTCAGTTGCCACTTTAACAACTTGTTCACAAAATTAATTAAACAACCATGTACAAAGTTGTACAGCGGATTTTACAATCCTTCAACTTAAGTATGTGGTTTTGGGATTGAAACTAAAGAGTTTCACAGTTGTTACTAAAGATTTACAGTCATCTATTATTTGGAGAAATTCTCAAACTGGAAGGAAATTTTGATGACGGAAACGTCCAAAATTTGTTATCATTTCAAACTGTAAATGTACTATGTCAATGAAGTGTGAAGATTACGAAATACTTGTCAACAAATTTACAGTTGAATTCCAGGATCTTTATTATATTTTCACAAGAAAAAAGTAAGTTCAGGATATGATATGTTTATTGCATATGTACCACTATATATATGATGACACATTTTTTCTACTTTTTTTATACATGTATATGTGTATATGTATTGTGTCGTGTTTTGTTGTGTTTTCCAGGCTAAATGACTCGCCTTTATATAACAAACCAATAAAGATTAATAAAGATTAATTAACTCATCTACGATAGTAACTCCACAATGTTTTCTCTGTGATTACCAGGGCATTGACTTGTGTTGATTTTTACTACCCGGGTATCCGTCTTCAGGGTAATTTTTTACCCCGCATGGTCGGATCGAGACTTTCTAAAATCCGGTTCGAGTTGCGAGTGCCGAAGGCACGATGGCTACATCGGGGGCCTGCCCTGGATTTTTCTTTTTAATCGATATTCTCAGACGCGTTTTCCTAGCATTTGAGGCTTTATTCTCACATGGACAATTTGATATCTGGGACGCACAAAATTCAATGAACTGGGCTTTCCCGTTAGTTTTCATATTTCCTTTCGTGGTTTGGCATACAGGGTTAGAAAAGTCCCAAACTTTTTACAGGATGGCAGGGCTGAAACTGAATTAGCGATCTGACAAATAAGTCGGTGGTTTTAAAATAAAATGGACAAAAGTCATAACCATAGTGGCAACATCAGTAGCATGAGTTATAATATTGCGTAGATCGAGCCTTTGATGTAATATATAGCCGTTAAATACCAAAAAGCACATAGAATATATATTATTCGTAATGTTCACACATGAAAGTATGCACAGTTTAAAGATCATAGATATTTAGATATTGTATTTGTGTCTTTTTGCCCAGAACCACTTCCTAGTCGTCAATATCCTATTCCGCAGTTCGAACTCTTTGCTCTCCATAAGCTAACCTGTCCATGTCTAACCTGTATATATATGGAATTACTATTGTCTATATTGAACACGTTCCTCTGTAAAATTTTGACAAAGGCTGTATCAGCCCAAATAAATTAAAGGGTCTTCAGCGGGTAACTACTCAACATGTTTCGGAGCCTTTTACCCGTACACGTCTCTCTGAGTAGCGGCTCCTTGCCTAAGCTAAATATTCAGCAAAGACAACCCACATAATAATGAATAAATATGAACGTGGCAATTGATGAATTAGCTAAATATGTGAAGTTTTGCTTGTAAATGCAGAGCTTCATATCAAAGAAGAATACCTGTCAAACAAACCATAATTACCAAATTTTCATAGTACAGGTTCAGATAAGAACAATTTGACTTAACCCTGAACCAAAATGTACCTTTTCTAGCTGGACAGCTTTTCATAGTTAAACCATCCGCCAATGTTTAACTGAAGTGGAAACAAGCTGGGGCATTATATTCAGTCCCAGTGATTGTAAAATAAACAGTTGCAGCTAGACCACCTGTACAAACCAAGGAAAATCCTAACAAGGACTGCAACAATGTACATCCTGTACCATCCATATAGCTCCAGACAGTAAATTTAGTTTAAAAACGGCGGTAAAAGGCCAAGCTGTTTGATTTTGTCTTCCCGTGTGTTATTTTAGTTTCCATATTTTTTTTCATTCACTTCAAATCCGTTCAAATTATTTGCGTATCCCAATGTAAAGCTGATAATATTTTTGTATGCATAGCTGCAACTCTTTCATGTACCAGAACGACAGCAAAGGTTATTAATTAGGCCTTGAATAGTTATGAATACCAGATAGGCTACACAGTGAAAAAAATAGTGGGGTGTTAATTGGCATTGGATGTTTAATTGTGTTCTTGCATGCATCTGTGTACGCATATTGTTCAATTGTTGTATCACAATTCTAAGTCTATAGTATTTATAGTCTAATTTATATCATGCACGGCCAGCTCATAGTCATATTATCATGATCTATACTGTCCTATGAGTCTTGTATATATCATTGTGCATCTCCGTGTCTGGAGAACCCCTAGATTAGACAATGTTTTGTACTATTTGGCAATCCAGTATAAATGAATACGTTTAAACTAAACAGACCAAGCTTTGCTTCGTCAGCTCTCGATGTTTCTTCACACGTATTTTTAGATAAATGACTATGACAGCCCTTGTTCGCATCCCATATTGTTTTAACGATGTTACGCTTTTATTTTTATTCGACGGGAGTTTAGTTTGATTTGACGGGAGTACCTTTTTGTATGTACTGTATGTTTTAGTATGCTTTGAACCGCGCTTTATTCTGTATTATGTATGCTGTATTTTACTGTATGCTAGAGTATAATTTGTATTTACGTGTACATTTCTCCGTGTATTGGAGGTTAAATAAATAATAATAATAATTACATTTCTCCGTGTATTGGAGGTTAAATAAATAAATTATAATAATAATAATAATAATAATAATAATAATAATAATAATAATAATAATAATAATAATAATAATTATTATTATTATTATTATTATTATTATTATTATTATTATTATTATTATTATTATTATTATTATTGGGCTACAGTGGCGTGTTGTTCATCAAGCAAGAATGATTCCCCATGCAGGCGACAGCGTTGCTGGAGCGCGCAGATATGGTGATCCACTTGCGTTTCCACGGAGGGCAGAGAGTCTATACCCTCTTTGCGTTTCACATCAGTAATTCACCCTGCACGGAAGGTCTCTCATGTGCGATACACAAGTGGCTGTCTTATTGCACTGGTATGACCGAAATACGTAATATGGCCTGCAGTGGAATGTGCACGGATGGTCGTAACGTGCAATAACTCCTAATCCCAACGGTCATTCATACGCAATTCACATGATTGGCATGTAAATAAAAGAACCAACAAGAGATATGGACTTAAAGCGCCAAATTTCACCTAGCGGTATTACTGTGGTGTACCAAAATCACCATCTTTTCCTTGTTTGATTAAAAATTACTGAAAATAGGTAATGAGAAGCTTTACTGTTGTACCATGTTTCAAACATGAAAATACATAATGGGTCCTGTTTGCCTTTACCGTTTTGGTAACTTATAAATAGGAAATGGGTTTCTCTGATTGGCTAGATAGTAATATATATTATTCCTTGTAGCCGTGTAGCCAAGAGAGCAGCTGGGATACTAGTCTGTGTTTGGTCAAAAGTATGGCAAAAAACAAAACAAAACAAAACAAAAAAAAAAAAAAAACAAACAAACAAAAAAAACAAAAACAAAAAACAAAATAAAAGAAAACACCCCCCCCCCACAAAAAAAAAAAAAAAAAAAAAAAATTGGCGGAATCAATTTTGGTTAGGTTTCACGATATATATGGAAATGATCACAGGATAAAACGCAAGTGGATAAAAAAAAAACGGTCTGATTAACAATTGAGAACAGAAGCAATACGTTGTACAAACTATTCTGAACTTTACAGTGAAACTGGATGGGAGACTTTCGAAACGCAGAGAAAAACATAGATTAAAACTATTTTACAAAATAGTCCAAGGATATGCACCCGCGTACTCATGTAACCTAATGCCTGGAAACGGGTGGAAATCAATACAATGTCAGGTCAAAAAACAAACGGACGGAACCCAAATGTAGAATCAATTTGCACGGAAAGTCTTTCATTCCTTCTACTATTCGACATAGGAATATGCTCTCACCTGCCGTTCGTAATTCAGAACATGCAGAATCATTTCAACGTAAATCGGATAGAGACAAACCGAAAAATAACGACCTATTTTGCATTAGTATTAGAAATCTAAATATTTTACATGCTATGATGAGGATGGGTTGCAGCCAGTTGAATCAAGACATGTATAAAATAGGATTATTAGGTTCCCCTGCCTGCTGAAAGGTCTTTTCAGTAATTTTTTGAATGCCCAAATTATATAATCCAAAGAAATTAATTACAATTAGTAACTAGAAAAGATGATTTGCTGCATAGCAAATCAGTTTGTGTGCCTTCAAAGCAAATTGGTATGGTAATGTACAACTATTCCATAACACAGGAGCAGAAGTTGGAATGGCATCTCTATCTATTATAGCTTTGAAGTTATTCAAGATTTAAAATTTCTAGTGGTGCTACTTAGCATAATTTAAATTGCCACAACTTTTGTTTTAAATTCATGAGATGCGCAATGCTCAACAACCCCCTACTAGAAGTTGGAATGACATCTCTATAATAGTTTTGAAGATATTCAAGTTTTAAAATTTCAAATGATGCTAATTATCATTTAAATTGCTACAACTTTTGTTTTAGATTCATTACATGGGCAATGGTCAATACCCCCCTAGTAGAAGTTAAAATCACATCTTTATCTATAATAATATATATTATTCCTTAATATGGTGAGCCTATACCAATTACAATGCGAGCTTCTTTTATGTCTCCTTCTGTTACGCACATCACCAGTTTATGTCAGTTTATCAGTGATAGGCAGTTCCAGTCAATCCTATCTCTTCCAGCTTAGGCCTTTATTGAATATTTCTGTTTAACTGGACTTTCTTCTTGACGTGTTACTGACAGTTTGTGTGTTGTAAGAATTGTTTACTGCGCGCAAGAAAGCCGGCAAATTTGCCAGTGTATTTCCGTTTCCGACTTTTAAGTTCTCATTTTACATTATTACTGCGTGGTACGTAATTGCCGGCTAGCTTTTATTGCTTGCTGGTATTGAGCGCTAGATTCAGTGTGCGCCCTATAGGCGTAACAGTGGACAGGACCTTGTGACGGTGAACCTGCACTCAGTGACTCTTGGTGTTTGTGCATTCACAGTGTTGTGTTTGATTCTGGCTACAAGTGTCGATATGTCTCAAAAAAACAAGAAAAGTATCACACAGGAGCAGTAAGTAAGTAAGTAAGTAAGAATTTTATTGACCAAAATTGAGTCAGTATTGACTCATCAGTCATACATAAAGAAATCGTACACAATCAGAGAACAATCATTTCGACCAACTAAATGATACATGTCTACATAAGCAATAACACCCATTATGGGTAGAAGTTACATGTCAACTAAGTAAGTGACTAAAAAGAATATCTAAAATTAGGGACAGGGAGAGGGCTGACACTATGGGCACCGCCATGTAAAATCACATCCTGGGGTAGTAATGACAAAATATAGGCCGCATATACCCAACTAGAGACAGCGTACCAGTAGTTTGTAATACTGGCGGATGTAACCAACATACTACCATATTATGTAGCCTGCACTCTTCCTGTGCCCAATTGTGTACCTCTAATTTTTTCTACAATGCTACCATGATTGCACATGAAATGTATCAGTCAACACTGCACTTTATGTATCAGTCAACATGACATAATATTTAGCACCTGAGATTTCCTCCACCATGTGAATAGCACATAACTACATGAATATTGTTTACCATAATAAGTGATTAAGCTCTGTATCCACTGAATACTCAGCCGCAAGCTTCTGATTATACAGGTTTCATGTGGCAGAGATAACTTATAAATATTACATTTAGCGATTTATTTGTTTGCATAATAATTATGGAGCAGATAAAATAATATTGGCCTTTATATGTGTTCACAATTCTTATGCACATTACTTTGGGAGACATTTATGTAGGAACTTGCCTAACTGGAAACTCACCTCCGGTGTTCTGCTCGACAAGATTGCAATAAACCTATCTTTTATATTATGATTGAAGAGATCAGGTATACACCACTGGATTTTTCTAAACAGTTCGGCTCTTTCATTAGAAAACACAGGACACTGTAATAGGAAATGGGGTTCATCATCAACTCCCATATTACATCTCATACTAAAACGGTTGGCTACAGGGGTAACAGGCTTCGTGTGACGGCCAAGTTCAATGTTCAGGTTGTGGGAGCTTAGTCTAAAGCGAGCAATACACTGAATGTATGTCACACTCGGTACATTAAGCAGGTAGTTCTCTAAACAGAATTCATGTTTAAAATCTTTATACAACCTCAGTTTGTGGGTATCATCAAGCCCTTTAAGTTTGGACTCACAGTCATTCATATAGTTGCCATATAGCTTTTCTTTTAACAGTTTCATAAAGGTATATTCATCTTCCACTGACTGACTGTGCCAGTGCACCTCAAGATTACATACAGAGAGAATACTGGATAATGTTGAGCACCAATTCTTTTGCCCGGAATTGTGCATTTCAAATAAAGTATTGTGCGCAGCTTTAACGATGTGCCTGGTTGGTAATTTGAGAATATGTAACCAATATTTCACTAATCTAACTTGCTGCCTTAAGTGTAGTGGAAACCTACCCGTATCCATGTAAACACCCAAGGTTGGTGTCTGGGCTCTGACACCCAGTAACTGTTTTAGAAAGTTCAACTGAACACCTTCAATAATGTTGTGGTCTTTCAGATGACCACAATTCACATCCATATTCCACAATAGGGAGTATCTGGGCATCAAATAATTTAAACAGGCATTTGGGGGAAGGTTTGCCCATTGACCCATAGTACATTTTCAGTCTACAAAAGAGACCTCTGTTTGCTTGATCCGCCAAGTATGAAGGAGTTCACTAACTTCCTTATTAATGCACTTCAAAACGAAGATGTTCAAAAGAAGCTAAATGAAGCAGTTTTGAATAAAGTCCAAGACCAAGAGAAGCGCATTTCTGCCCTGGAGCTTCAAGTGTCAAACCTGGAATGGCGGCTCGACGACCTCAAACAGTACAGTAGGAGGGCAAGTCTCCGTATTACCAATACATGGAAGGAAGAGCCGAGAGAAAATACAGACCAAATGTGCCTGGAGTTCTTCGAGGAGGCACTTGATTTTAAAAGTAGCCCATCCGACATTGACCGCTCCCACCTCCTGGGTAAACCAGATTCTAACCCCCGGCAGATTATTATCAAATTCAGGAACTACAGTGCCAGATCCAACATTTTTAAGGCAAAAACCAAACTGAAGAACTACAAAGGGGGTAGTCACTTTTTCATTAACGAGGACCTTACCAAGAAAAGGTCTTCCATGGCGTTCACTGTAAGGCAGCTAAAAAAACGCAAAATTGTCACAGATACATGGACTTTTGATGGGAAAATTTGGATCAAAGACCTCCAAGACCGCAGGCACCTCATATCGCGACCGTCCGATCTTCTCCAGTATGAAGTCCCTGATCCTGCTCCCACTGCTGCTGCGCACATGGAGACAAGAGCGTCCAGGCTTGCAAGTACACAGTCAAATACTAGTGACTAATTGGCCTATAACTTCACTTTGGTGATCTTCAGTATATTCAAAGGTCACTTCAGTCAGTGACTTCCATCACATCACTGGAGCAGCTATCTGGTGTAATTTAACTGCACCGGCCGTCTTCATGTGGTGGATTACAGTGCATATATAATATTTGATATCAGTGTTATTGGATGTTTACCACTATAGATCTGTTCTTTCTACATGCGAAAAGCACGCAACCGATAATGAGTATCCATCGCTATGGACCTGTTTATGCGACACTGCGAAATCATTACCCAACTTGTATTTTACACGTGGCATCATTATTATAAATATTGTTGACTCTGCAACACCATGGAGTTTGTAGCTCCATACCTACACTGATTTATTACTACCCATACCTTGCCACTGTAGTTTGTACTATTTGTTGCAACAATTATAATTTATATTTTCTTGTGAAGGCACTGGATTACTGCAGAACAATTTATTTCTGCATTTTCACATTAATAATAATAATAGTACTTTATTAAAAAACCCATAACTGGGGAAGTCATGATATACACTATTATGAAATTTCACGAGACACTGACTCATTATGGTTATATTCGTATGCCATGGTTCATCTATATAATAATATTCGTTTTAATCCTATTCATTCATTCATGCCATGGTTCATTCATGTTACCAGGTACCTGGTCATGCATTATCAATATTTCTAACTGTTATGCAATTCATGATTTGGTTACCAAACCTTGTCATTTATTAGGGGCTCCTCCTGATTTTGTGAATTGCATAATCTTAATCTATATTCATCTGACACGATTTTTGTTGCAGATGTTGTTTTCCCCTAAAATATTATTCAGAAATTACCAATATTTTTCGGCAGTTATGGCGCTATTTCGTGCTGGGGCGAGGACCACGTGGAATGTCCTCATGCCCGTCGCCTCAGTGGGAACGACCGCTGTCACTGTTACCTGTCCGGGTGTAGGCAGCATGCCTGACTTTCCCTGGATTCATTCTTTGTCACTGTAGTCTATTATATTATTTTTTGCGACAATTTCATATATCTACTTTTGAAGGCATTCGATTACTGCAGTACAATTTATTTCTCCCTGTTCACACTATAATATGAAATTACACGAGACACTGACTCATTATGATATATTCGCATGCCATGGTTCTTCCATATATATTCGATATATTCATGCCATGGTTCATTCATGCTACCTGGTCATACATTATCAATATTTTAAACTTTATTATGTAATTCATGATTGGGTTATCAAACCTTGTCATAGAATACGGACTCCTCCTGATTTTGAAAATTACATTTCTTTTTTCATCTGATACGATGTTTGCTGCAGATGTTGTTTTTCCCTAAAACATTATTCAGGAATTGCAAATGTTTTTGGGAGGCAATTACGGCGCTATTTCGTGCTGGGGAGAGGGGCACGTGGAATGTCCTCATGCCTGTCGCCTCAGTGGGAAGGACTGATGTCGCTGATACCTGCCTCAGTGTAGGCGGCGTGCCTGACTTTCCCTGCGTTATGAATATCATTTAGACCGCAATTATAGTTATTAACACGCACTATTTCGGCTTTCCCATGAGTGCACTTGATCTTTTTTATTCCAGCATGAGACTTGTGTCTCTCGTCTGGAGAATATTGGTATTATTTACAAGTTCCGCTACTTAATTACTGTTGCATTTATTATCTGTGCTTTATATGTATTTTGTGTGTTTAAGTGTTGGGGTTATTAATATTTAGATCCCAATGATTATATATCTATATTGCCTTGTTCTATGGGCACACGACTGCAGTGTGTCTACCAATTTTGATATCACATTGAAGATTTCCACTCATACTAGAGCATTCTTTATTGCTAAAATCTTACTTGTTTATTTTGTATGCTTTGATCTTACTTTGTTGTATAGCGTTATTATCCTAGTAAAGGTTGCCAGCATTGTCTTTAGGTACGTGTGCGAAAATGTCTGGTATATTCTGAAGGACGAAGTAAGCCCCCCATGTTTTTACATATTTAACAGCAACAATACGAATCTATTTTTATATATAAATTACACTAGTGCGTGCCAATATCTATGTGTATATGCCTTGACTTACATAAGTTTGGCATCTGTTCTGTTAAATTTGAAATCTGCATCTCATGATGAGCGAAGGCTACTTTCTGTCTATATTTTATTTGTAGTCTTACATAGGCGGGAGGACTCGATCCATTATTTTTTTAAGCATTACGCCCTTGCTTATACTCTTAGCTGGGGGCGTTCATGTAAATCCTGGCCCTGTTCAACACCTAAGTGATATTACATTTTGCCATTCTAATGTACGTAGTCTTCCACAAGATAAACTTAGATGTATTCGGTCAGATTTAGTACTCGACTTTGACATTATCTCCACATCCGAACCATTTCTTAATCAAAATAACTCATCTGAAGAACTTTGCCTGCCAGGATTTCAGGATAATATAAGGCGCGACCGTCCCGATGGTACGGGCGGCGGAGTGGCACTATATGTCTCCCAGCTCCTCCATGTGATACACCGAGCCGACCTAGAGTGAGAGTACTTCCTTCCATCTCTAATTGCGACCACTTTGTTGTAGGTGCTAACTTTTTATTTAGATATAAAAAAGAACCAGTTTACAAGCGACTTGTTTGGGATTATTGTAAAGCTGACTTTATCGATTTTCGACTCTGTTTGAGTGAAGTGGATTGGTCCTCCTGTTTTATAACAAATGATATAGACTTATGTTGTGACTCTTGGTCTAAATTATTCACTGATACTGCTGCTAGGTGTATTCCTAACAAAAATTTTGACATAAGACCCTCCGACTTACCTTGGTACAATTCTCATCTTCGGTCACTTAAGCGTCAGGTTCACCGTCAATATACAAAAACTAAGAGTAAGCGTTTTGAAACTGAATCATGGAACACTTTTTGTCAATTACGTAACCATTATCAGGATCAGCTTAAAGTAGCTGAGCAAGAATATAATAAAAAAGTGCGTCCCGACTTGAATAATCCTGCTCGAAACAAGAAAAGCTGGTGGCGAACTGTAAAACATTTTTAAAGCGTAGTGATTCTACTTTTATTCCTTCCATTCTCCACGATCGTGAACACATTTCTGATACTCTGTCAAAAGCTCACATTTTCAATTCCTTTTTTCTTCAGCAGTGCAACATTGATAGTTCAACGGCAACTCTACCTGAGCTAGCCGACCCCCCACTTCATAACTTTAGTTTATTACATATAACGGAAAAAGAAGTTCTCGATACTCTTTACACTTTGGATACTTCCAAAGCATCTGGTCCGGATGGTATAAGCGCTAAGCTTCTAAAAGATTCTGCACCTGTTATTGCTTTCCCATTATGTAAATTATCTAATATGTCTCTGGAATCCAAGAGATTTCCTTCTGAATGGAAAAGAGCAAATGTTTCTCCCCTGCATAAGAAGTGCGCCGAAGATGATAGTACCAATTACAGACCCGTTTCGTTGCTTAGCTGTACTGGTAAAGTTCTAGAAATTTTTTTTTTAAACATGTGTTTAACTTTTTTAGAAGTAACCTAGATATCATAGCCCATCAATCCGGTTTTATACCAGGTGATTCTACAATTAATCAACTTCTTGTTTATCATGAGCTATGCCTTGCTATTGATGTACAAAAAGAGGTCAGAGTAGTTTTCCTTGACATCAGCAAGGCTTTTGAGAAAGTCTGGCACTCTGGTTTTCTTTTTAAATTGAAGAAAAATAGTATATCAGGTAACTTGCTCGATTGGTTTTCTGATTACCTTAACAACCGTTTTCAGCGTGTTGTTATTCAGGGTCAGTCATCCAGCTGGGGCCAAGTAAAAGCCGGAGTTCCACAGGGTTCCGTACTTGGCCCCCTCTTGTTTTTAATATATATCAATGATATTGTTGATCTGGCTAGATCAAACATCAAGCTCTTCGCTGATGACACAATTCTTTACTTAAATGTTGAAAATCCAGTTACTGGTGCTGAAACAGTTAATTCTGATTTGTCTTCTATACAACAATGGTCTGATGATTGGCTCATCACTTTCAATGCTCCAAAGACTGATTCGATGCTCACTGCTCGTAAAACAGGCCAAATAGACCATCCTCCTATTATTTTCCAAGATCATGTCTTACAAGATGTTAACCATCATAAACATCTAGGAGTTACTATGAGTTCCGATCTCCGATGGTCAGATCACATAAATCAGATAATTACTAAAGCAAATAAATTAATTACTATTATGAAAATCCTTAAATTTAGCTCAGACAGGCAAACACTGGAAACAATTTATATTTCCTTTATTAGGCCAGTACCTGTGTATGGTAGTTTTGTGTGAAGTGGATGTTCAGTATCCGATGCTGAAAAACTTGAAAATGCCCAGCTTAATGCCGCCCGTATTGCCACAGGTGCAATGTATGGTACTAGCAATGCAAAATTATATGAAAAAATCGGCTGGCACACTCTAGCGAAACGGAAAGAAACAGCTAAACTTGTTATGATGTACAAAATAATTAACAATCTTGCTCCACATTCGATTTGCTCTGTTATTTCTATTGCTCCTGACGTACCTTTACCGAGGTATGTCACGCGCCAGAGTTTTGATCTTCCTCATTTTCGAGCTCAAACTGATCTGTTTGACAAATCATTTTTCCCTTCCACAGTGCGATTATGGAACGAACTTGCTTTAGACATTCGGCAGTCTGCATCCCTTCATATATTCAAATCTAAATTACTACAACCACTTACCAGGTCTGTTAGGTTTCCAGAATTACTTAGCTTTTGTGATAGATATTTATCTATTCTTCATACCCGACTTCGCCTAGGATCTTCCCAACTAAATTATCATCTTTTCAAAATTGGCGTTAAAGATTCAGCAAAATGTTTATGTGGTTTAGGTAACGAAGATACGTGGCACTACTTTTTTGTTTGTCTATTCTACACCATTGCAAGATCTTCGCTACATACTGTAATATCTAATTTTGCTCCATTTACACTGCAGACAGTATTATATGGTTCTTCAGGATGTACCCTCGATGAGAATATTCAAATATTTGCAGCGATTCAAAATTTCATTTTGACAACAGAAAGATTCAAACCCACTGGCATTGGCTAAATGCCAGTGGGTTCGAATCTTAATTTTGATCAAGTATGTGCTTAGTAGAGACAATTCTTAGCCCCCCTATCTGTCCTGTCCCTGTATCGGTCATCTTCTTTTGTGTCTCATACACGATCACTTATTCCTGCCAGGTGTTGCTATTGATCATCTACATTTGATCATGGTAAGTGATTGTGTAATTGCTGTGCGTCTTGTGTTGTCCCGTTCCAAGCGTCCTTTCTCTACAAGAGGGATTAATATAGGGCATAGCCCTCTTTCCCAATTGTTATTACAGTGTGAAGATGTTTATTTTGTATTTGATTAATAAAAAATATGTTTAAACCAACCCCAACTATGCCAATAATAGTCACCAATTCTAAAGGTAGTCGTTTGTCTATTAGATACAAAATACCAGATCTAATCAATGAACATTACTTACCCGAGATTGTGACGTCAAAAATCCATACTCATTCCTTCAAAGGTTTTTCCCAATATGCAAAGAAATACATCATTGATAACTATGAAACCACTGCGATATTGTTAATTGTTATATCTGTACCAATTATACTATTTAATAATTAACGTTATTAACTGCATATATGTATTATCTTCACTTATCACACAAACGTTTCTGTTTAAACCTCAATTTTGTGTCAAAATCACAATTGCTTCACTCGTTGTGGTGACTGACCTTGCTCTTCAATATCTAAATGCACCCCTCGCAGTTAGTATATTTCACATTCCCTGCTGCCACTGACTGATCGTCAAGCTGAAAACCCTACACAAATTCGGTGTAAATGTTTGTAAGGTACAAGTACACGTCCTTACAAAGTTATTCATATTTATTTTTAAAGATCAAAGAGTCACCATTTTAAACACGTCTAACCTAATGTCGCTGACTTTGCTATTGTTGCGTTATCAGGCACCGCTACCCCCCCCCCCCCCCCCCAAGAGACTCGAGCTTAAGCTCATGCCTTTTTATTTACCATAAAAAATACATGCTACTTTTTTCCTATAGCACAAATGTACTAATAAATTAAAGTTGGTTCTCCAATATAGGGAAATTTGGTTAAGTTCTCTTTTATAGTTGCTTTGCATGTTGAAAAGATGCGATTCAGGTGCCCATACACGGACTTGATTACATGTATGCCAATGCATAACAAAATGATTAAACATTCACACGGTAGTTTAGCTCGCCAGCTTTACTTGCTGTAATTAATTGTGATGGTTAAAGACCACATTTATGGTTACAGACCACAGTTGTGATTGGCTGGTTGCGCATCCCAACGGAGATAGTCCGTAATTGTGAAATTACTGGGTTTTCAGCGTGCTGTAGCTTCTGTTCAAATAAAGTTAGCTAAGTCAGGTTTGCTTCATCACAGAGTTGCTTCATTGGTGGTCATATAGGTGCACTTTCTTACAGGCCAGGTGGGAATTTTACGATGGGGAAGGACAATGATGTGACCCTGGCAAGAGCACTTACTGCAGAAAAAAGGCATACCACTATTGGTTTCTGGAAGCTGCATCACCCAACTGCCCTCCTAATGTTCAAACACTGGGTGCGTTAAAATTCCATTATTTTAGTACCAAAAAAGCATAATTCGCTGAATATTGGTACTCTAATCTGTGACCTACTGGTCTTAAACTGTGCACCTTAATGGGTTTATAAAGTTTAAATACCGAAACTATCTGCCATAATTCAGATTATTTCAGCAAAATACTGCGATAATGACTGGTACTAGAGGCTGACTTGGTGTAACTGATACTCCCCCCATCCCCCATTAATGCCTCAGCAGTGATAGATGTCATATTTTTTGTAGACGAATGTTATGAATCTATCCATAAATAGTAAAAAAATCGCCAATTTCACGTAGAAATTAATAAAATGTCAGCAATATATTCTATATTTGGGTTAAAATTAAGGGGTGGGGCTTTGTAATTTGATCTCTCATTGTAAGGGCAGGACATGCAGGCAAGTGAATATGGGTTTGCATCATAGCCCATTGTGTGTCGTATTCATTGGACAGAGGATAATTGATTGGATGCAATTATATAATTTTCCTGAAAATTTTAATTAATTATTT
The DNA here is from genome assembly GCA_964020975.1 of Hermodice carunculata. Classification (NCBI taxonomy): domain Eukaryota; kingdom Metazoa; phylum Annelida; class Polychaeta; order Eunicida; family Amphinomidae; genus Hermodice; species Hermodice carunculata. The sequence goes on along the minus strand of CAXHWN010001565.1, from coordinate 9,629 downwards.
TATTTGTCATAAAAATTGATTTTTCAGATTTAAAGGTTGCTTGCAAAAAAGGTGATATTTTCCTTAATATTGAAGTTTGGTAGAGTTAATGCAAATATTTTGCAGAAAACAAGTTGTGGCTTTAGTAGGACAGGTTTTAAAAATTTTGATAAGTCTATTAGGTTAAAGACCACAGTGGGGAAGGACAATGATGTGACCCTGGCAAGAGCACAGTTCATACACCTGTAGAAAGCTGACATCCAGGTGTTGTTTCGTATTTCAATTATTACAAATTAACGAGCTGGGAATTATATGACAAAAATCCATCCATGTTTTTCTGACATTTTTATCTGTTAAATGCCCTTCACGGAATTTTAAAAAATACCAAAATGCTGATTTTTTTAGACTGAAAAATGCTAATATGGAAAATAGAAGGATTTATAACTGTGGTCTGTGGCCTTATCGATTTGGAAGACAGTATATGCCTACTAAGACAAACCTACAGCGGTTTACCTGCTGGCCTACTTAATACATTTTCGAATGTATCACAAGTATGTTCAACTTGTCCAAACTTGCGATGACTTTTTCCTTAGCAGCACTATTTTAAATGATACGCCGGCCACATTGCACATCCACACCCTCAATGTCTGTAAATATTGTTCCTTCCTTGTTAGCAGACAGCACGTCATGTGAATTTTCTCATTGTTTAAGTTGATCTTTTGAGAACAAAGTTGGGCAGTCTTGATTGTCTCTCGTTATTTCACATTATAAACGCATGCATTTTGCACACGGCCCTAGAGATATTTGCAAGATTTATGCTTTCTGTTTTTCAAGTTTTAGGGTAAAAATGAAGTTCATTGTACAGATATCAGGTGGATTTGAGATATGATATAACTAATGTAGTAAATTTACAAATCTAGCAATTGTAGCTGACATTCTATGTAGTGCGTGTTTTTAGGCAAGACGTTTCTTAGAGTTCATATTTGCCTGCATTAAATTAATTTTTCCTACTACTAACGTTTTTTTTGGCCCCTGTCTCGAGTTGGGATAGGGGTGATTTCCGCCATACCACATTTTATATCCATTCATTGTTACATAAAAAATACAATACCTTTGCTGTGTGTACCTTGAACATCTGGATTTCAAACTTGCTTGTTTGGGGTCTGCACGGTTTTGATCATGGGTGGTTCTGGATTGCTCGGCTTTTCGATGCAGTTTTTCCAGCATTGTTGAATACTGTTGTCGGCTTCGATTGTTCATGACAGTTGTTATTTGCATGTTGTCAATGTGACATCTTATCCTCTTTAGATGTTCATTGAATAATGTGCTACTTAGTGGAGATTCAAGTCTTGCTGTTATATCTGGTGCTGTTCGTATTTATCTGTATGCCAACTGTTTCCTTCATTTTGCTCGCGTGCTCAAACTGACCCACGTGTGCCTATTAGTCATGTGCTGCTATTCATTCAGCATATCTCTGTTTTATGATACTCGTATAAATATCTATTAGATGTGTGTCACAATTGAGCAGACACGTCAACAGAAACTACGCAAACTAGACAGGCGTGTTGAATATGCACCATAAGCGCGATATTTCTAACATGTATTATAAAAAATACAGCGAGCCTAATTGGCTTGATTGATGCATGTAAAAATTGTTAACCAGCGATATATGATACAAAAAGCATTTTCATGGACGTCATGTTGGAATAAATTGTACATGCATGCATCTTTAGCAAAATATCAATTTATTATGCTATCAATCACCATTACTTTACTGTTGGCATGGCAAGGTTACTTTGAGAACATCTTTCCCTGACACATACAGCATATTGCTTGAGCTCAAAACCAGTTTGAAGGTAACTTTTTTTTCCTCGTAAATGCGATGCATACACAGGAAAAAAGTATTGGTAGTTTCAGTATAAAGTTAAAATTCGGACCAGATCGATGTCTAGAAATCAAAATGTAACGATGTGACATCAACATCCTTTTAATTGCTTTCATGCCCACATACTCATAAAATAGCTTGCTGCATCTTCAATGTCATTCTTTTTCATCATCTCCTTTTGCACAAAATTTTTAATATCACAGTGTTGCTTTGAAGGTAAAAAAAAAAATATATATGATTTCTGTATGTAAGGTATATACCAGTCAGTTGCAAGAAGTGACACGTTTTTATACCTTTACAATGTGCATATTCTACTCGAAATATTTCGTTGCATGTTTTAACATTTTATTATTGATGCAACAAACAGGATCACATGAAAAGCCTTCATGTACAATCGAAGGACGGTGTAGCATAGGGAAGACAACGTTCCTCATTGGACTGTTTGAAAGTTACTATTTTTTCAGTAATGATTTACTGTCTTGAATATAAATGACACATTTAATCCTGGAGTATCAGTTAATGATCAAGCTTGAATCAACAATATGGTTCTTACACCCAGGATCTTTTGCTGATGTGACATGCACCTATCGCCAATCGCATCACAAACAGCTGAAGAGCAATAAGAAATATTAAGGGAATAATTTGCTCTCTTTGCTCATGGTAACTGTTTTGAAAACTAGACCTCTTTTTAGTCTTTGTTCATTAAACGTTCACGGGTACAGTATCATTGATGATGGCTACCAGGTATGGATCCTTGTTTTGAAACTGAGGCGCGCACATTTTTTTTTTTATTATTATTTTGTTTGCAAAAGAGTGGGCACAAAAAGCGCGGAAACATGGCAGGGGGTTATGGGAGTATCTCCTCTCCCCCGTCCCGGGAAATGTCGCATTCTTTGGGCATCTTAGTTCTTTGAGGCCCTCATCGAATTTCCGCTGAGTTACAGAAAGGAATATGCTAGTTATGATGCTGTTATCACATCATTGAGTGAGCAGTGAATCTCAATTATGGAAATATACTTAAAACACAAGGTGACACGAAGCTTATAAAATGTACCCATATAACCCTCTAAACAGAATTGATGGAAAAGTGGAGCCAATTTTAATGACGGTCTGCCATAAAAAATGGCTGTGGAAATTTGAAGGGGGGGGGGGGGTTGTGTCCCCTTCTCCTTAATTAATTAATGAGGTCAAAGTCACTGACCTATTCTGAATGTAACTTTCATAGAGGGCCATCCCCATGTGCACGATCAAACTCACAGTAAAAATACTTCTCAGGTTATCACGCGACCAGTAAAATCCATGTTAGTGACCCTGTGACATTGAGAATGAGGTCAAAGTCACTAATGTACAGTCTCAATCTTTCCTAAATAGAGGACAACCAGCAAGTTCAACATCAGATCCTACCTTCCACAGTTTCTAAGTTACAAAATAAAAAGTAAAATTCATGTAAGTGTCTGGGTTTCAGTGACCTTGGGAATGAGGTTAAAGTAGTCTAGGTCTGGCCCTTATTTAGGACAACTAGCATGTGCAGCATGAATGTCGTACCCTTAATAGTTCTCAAGTTACCCTACAAACAGTGAATTTCATGCACCTCGCCTTGTGACCTTGGAAATGAGGTCAAGGTCACTCACCTACTGTGCATGTGTCACCCTCATACCCAGAAGTCCCCCTTTGCAATTTCGAAGCAATTGGCTGAGTACATACAAGGATAAAGGCTTTTGAAGATTTGGTCAAAATATGAACCAAAAAAAAGGTCTTAAAAAATCTAAAAATCGTTAGACTGTGATCATTTGAAAAAACTTGGTGGATACACACGCAAGGAACACCCCTACAAAGTTTGAAGTGAATCTCGCTGATGGTTTTGCAGAAGAAATTTTTAAAAATGCCAATTAGCATTGCAAACACTAATGACTTTGCAATCCCCATTGACTTGCATGGTAATCAGTAGCCATGTAAAATCAACAAGAAAAATTCCTAATAAAAACAAAAATCACTGGACCGTAAACAGTTTAATAAATTTGGTAGAAACCCACCCAAGACACATCCCCACTAAGTTTGAAGTGGATCTGGTTAACGGTTTTCAGATGAGGTTGAAAATGTAAAGTACCATTGTAATTCCCATTGATTTATACAGTAAACAATGGGAATGTATGCATTGACCAACAAGTACCCGAAATGAAAAAAATCGTTACAAATCAGGGATCCACAGCAATGCCATCTAGTAAAAAACCTTGTGTGACCCTTGCTCAAGGAACGTTTCCACCAAGTTTCAGCACAATCTGAGAGATGGTTTTGGAAAATAAGTCGAAAAAAGCACAAACGCACAAACATTGATTAAAAAAATAGAAAAAAATACAGCGCCACCTGCTGAACAACTTAAGGTCTGAGGGTCCCCAGAAGTGTCTCTATATAATTTTGAAGCAATTGGTGTAGCAGTTTTGGAGGAGAAGATTTTTGAAGATTTTCCCCCAAAATGAACAAAAAATTCATTAAAAATCCAAAAATAACTGGACCATGACCATTTGAACAGACTAGGTACAAACCCACGCAAGGCACATCCCCACCACGTTTGAAGTTGATCTGGTCAACGGTTTATGAGAAGAAGTCTAAAATGTGAATTGTGGACGGACAGAAAAAAATCCTAAGAACAGAAGAAAACACACAAATTAGACCATATCTTATGTAATTTGGTGGCATACTTATTTTGACTTTTTTATATTTTAAGAAGTTGTCAGTAGAGATTTTAGCAGAAACGGAGGGAGTTGGGTGCAAAAGACGCGAAACTGTGGAAAAGGGTTACGCCCTCTCTGGCATTATTAAACCCACGCATAGCTAGGGGAGGATGTCGGTTACCGAGATCAGTATTGATCCTAGAAATAGAAACAACGAAGAATAGACCATACGTTATGTAGTAAGTCATATAGGAATAAGTTTGATGCGTTTTTCTTTTGTGGAAATATAACTCTCAAAAGTGAAATCGGTGGCCAATGATCATATTACATGAAACAATTACTGTAAGAAAGTAAAAGTTGTTATCGTGAAATTATTAAGAATTTATTAGTTCCGCTTTATGACATAAAGGAGCGCCGCTGGCAATACACAAATTGAATAAGTAGTAAAAGTCTCTTATAATGACACATGGTGTGCTCTGCAAAAGTTTTGAGATCTTTGAATATCTCAGATAAATGATTGTGGGTATTCCACAATAAACTTGTCAATGTTTACAATGAGATTGAGGACAGCGTCATGTGAAGTTTTCACTGGCTTCATTTGTGTTAATTTAAATCCTTTTTCCGATTTGCTTCACAGTGTTCCATACTCTGCAACTTCAAAAGTTTCTAAGCATGCAAAATTTCAATTATGTCAATGATCTTTTTTGTTTTTGCCTTAGGCTTTATTCCCTGTCGCAGCAATTTTCTGTAGAAGACGTTTGCCTAAATTAATGTTTGAAAACTATAGGCAAAGGTTCAAATTGATAAATCCATACATATTCAGTGGCACACAATCTACTTTCAACCGGATTGTACCTTACACTGCCCCAGTTCTATGTAGACTGGAGATAGGTTCTCCATTATTGCTGTTCCCTTTATATCCTAACAACACAAGGGACTTTGAAATGTATATCTTTCAACAGTAACAGCTGTTTAATGGTCACATAAATGTCTAGGTATACTTATGGGAGGATGTTACGCCATACGTCTGAGTGAAATGTGTGTTAATACACAGAGACGATGATGTCAGTTTATAGTGAGATGAAAATTTAAATTCGAGGATACAGGTCTGTGTCATTTCAAGGTCTAGGCTGCGCTTTTTTGTCTTGCATATAAAGTTATAGACGCAGACCATTTGTCAGTGTAAATTGAGGGGCGTGTTACATTACAGCCAGCTTAAAACATGGAGTGATAGAAAGATGGCTGTAACTGTACACTATTTAAAATGGTCTATGGAAAATGAATTTTCAATGTGTACATGTCATACTTTCATCAGGGTAAAGCTTATGACAAATTGGTCATTTTTGGAAAATACCGAGCCACTAGTCATTTCTCCACATGAATGGCATAGTTAGCCAAATTATATACAAGTATATATAAACACACACACACACAAATTATCGCTTATCTTATCCAATGTTGTTCACCTGTTTTCCATGGCATAACGCCCCAACATTTTGTGTAAGGTAGGATGTTTTACATGTATATGAAGGAATAGGCAGCCAGTCCGTTTGCATCATACTATAACAAACATTTATATGTTCTCCACCGGTTAGATTAGTGTCCTTCCCTGTACTTTTCCTCCGAGAGCCGAGGGGCTGTATCCTCCCGAGACCCGGAGGGGTGTACAGGCTCCGAGTGGGAGGGGGGGGGGTACTGGGAAGAATACGGATTCAAACAGGGGACGATGTATGTATCCAATACTTATAGTCAAACGTTCTGATATATGCTCATATCATCCAACAACGAAAAAGAAACTCCGATTCAAGTGATAATTTCTTTAATTTATTTCAGGTTCTAACCCTATACAGTTGGTTTATTTGTTTCAGCTGTGAATTTATAGACCTATAACATATACGTACATCACTTCCAACACACATACATACACACACACACACACACACACACACACACACATATATATATATATATATATATATATATATACATATATGTATATATATGTATATATATATATATATATATATATATATATATATATATATATATATATACAGTCAGGCCGCCTTTATCCGTCACTTGATAATTCGGCACCCTTGAAATTCGGCAGCAATGAGCTGTGAACGGATTTCCCCCATTGATTTACTGCATGATAATCCGGCACCCTTGAATTTCGCCACCGGCATGTTAATTGCAGAGCAAGATGGTTTTTTTCAATGTAATTTGCCTCTTTAATCCGTCACTTGATATTCAATGGAGCATATACCTTGCAATAACATACCTTATTGCGCCGTACCGCAAAATCAACAATCACCTGATGTGTACCAAACAAGTTCCCAGTTGATAAGATGCAACTGTTCCCGCCTTAAATGGTTAAATTTCATTGCAATGGCCAGAATCCAATGGGAGATTTTGTGGTGACGACGTAGCAAAAGTTCGGCGCAAAGAAAAACAGTTAAAAGATATGAAAGGTGAGCGCAGTAAACAAAAGAAAAATGCCAAAATGAGCTATTAAAGGCAAAATATGTTCAAACACGTGTGTGAGATATACATTAGGGTTGGGACATTTATGCCCGCTCGCTCCAGTAAATTTGAACGTAAGATTAATTGTATATATGGATATGAATACACTGAATAAAGTTTTTTCCCTATAATTTGCACGTTTCGTTTTCACAATTTCATGTGATTGGGAATACGTGTATGTGATTATGTTTTTATTTACCCATTGTTAGGTGCAAATTTGGTCTCTTATTCTCTATATATCCTGGTAATTATACTGTGATTTGTTAATCTGGCAGCCTTGCTAATCCGGCAAAATGACCAAAAACAGATGGTGCCAGATAAACGCGGCCTGACTATATATATATATATATATATGTAATTGGTATCCAAGGTTGCTAGTTTGAGACTCAGGCGTTCAGTGCTCACAAACCTATATGTTTACAGTGCCCCTTTGATGTTGGTGGACTTACACATGTACACTGTACACTCCCCGATCTGGGACACCTCCAAGCACAGTACTGTCGAGACCCAGCCGTACAGTAATCGCGAAACATATACACACACATATAATATTTGCCTGAAGAACATTTTCTTCCTTAACTCCTCAGAATGCATTCGTCTTAATGATCTGCATAAAACTACAGCCCTTTTTGTGTATTTAAGTCGATCACAAACCATTATTCGACCCTAGCATCACAAAACTTGTAAAAACTTGGTGGCCTGTTCTACAAGCTATGAGGGCTAGTGGAGCAGGCAAGCTGGTTATTTCTGCATAAGTGGTATATTATTATTAAGTGGAAACACTGGTACAGTGCTAAGTTTCATATTACTTGTGGCACAAGTAATATGAAAGCCCCCCCCCCCCCCCCGCTGTTCAATATTTGTATTAATGATCTTCTAATAGAATTAAATAACATTGATTCTCGAGTGCACATTGACCAGGAAGGATTTACCAGCTTTACTTACGCTGACGACATTACGTTCATATCGAGCACTTCTACTGGTTTTAATTGATATTTTTCATAATTTTGCTGTATGCTGGAGATTCAAATTTGGTCACAAAAAGTCACAGTATATGATTGTTGGTAAAGGCATGTTTTTAAATAAACACGAGCCTTCCTGGACCTTTGGCGAGCATTAACTGGATAACGTCCTAAGTCTTTATATACTCAGCGTTTTCTATTCTAATAACTGTTTCTTTGATGCTCATGTTAAAAACAGACTTGCTTGCTCCAGAAGGGCTATGTAAAGGTATACCCCACTGGTGTAACATAAACGAGGCTGAACACCAAAGTTAAAACTTTTTTTATGAAACCGAGTCGGCGTACCCAGCTTAACATATGGTTCCAAATGTGTTCTAAGCAAAATCTTGCAGAGCTGGAATCTGCCCAAGGGTCTGTTATTAAGAGTATGCGTGGGATCAACAGGAAGTCCATCATTATTCTCATAATGTGTAGCAATAGGGCCGTGATCGCCTACCTCAGTCGGCAAGGTAGAGCTTCCTCCGACAGGCTGACAAATTCAATCAGATGCATCACTCTATGGTGCTTCAAACACAATGTCCATGTGCATGCAAGGCATGTCCCTGGACATCAAAATATTCTCGCTTACCAACTATTGAGAAGAGATCAGCCGATAGGGGTGGAGTGTTTGCTCTATCCACTGGTCATTCAGGCCATGTGAGCAAGATGGGCAACTACACATGTTGGCCTGTTTGTGACACAGGAGAATGCCAAACTATCAGTTTGCTTCTTGGCAGTCCTGGATCCCCAGAACCTAGCATTGCAGATCCTACCGAGGGTATTGTGCGACGTTTGGCCACACAACTGCAGTTCGATCCTGGTCACCCTATGGCTGCTGAGGAGAGATCTGTTCCAAGACCTCTTAGAAATAGGCATCCCTGCTCACTTTTCCCTGTATGGTGTAAAATTCCTCTGAAGCCCAAACCAATCATATTTCCCAGAAACCCACAAGTGATCAACCTTCATGCTTGGTGGTTGCTGTACAGCATATCTGTAATAGAGACTCCTCACAATTCATCCCAGATAGAATTGCTGGAGACAAGCTTCTATAGTCTTCTTTGGCTGTTTACTGAGCTGAATGGGCGGTGATTTTGAACCAGGGCACCAGTAGGAGCATTCATCTATATGCTGACCTCCTGCTTTATCAGTGGGAAGTCCTTAAAGAATGCTCGACAAGAGTGGAGGGAACTCGATCAGCAATCTCCTCAATGCTTGTGAACCTCCTTGACATTCACACTGGGTGCAATCCTTCCCTCTCAGTGCTGATTGTGTGTTTTTACACTGGCTGACAGAAAGTCAAGTCATGCCATGCTAGAAACCATCATCTGGTTTAGTCAAGTTAAAGAAGTGGCCCTTGCTGCATTGTGGGACCCCCAAAGGGTAAACGCGTAAGTACAGGACGTGAAAACCTTGTTTTCTGGTAAAACATACTTATGGAGCTTGAAGAAGCAAGATCCATGCTGTAGCTCATGGCTTGATCCAATAGTTACCTGATCACTCACAGGTGGTACTGAGGCCTACTTTGGCGTCCTTGCAAAAAAACAGGTGGCTCACGAACTTGGTACCATC
>CAXHWN010001564.1:54400-79400 GCA_964020975.1 Hermodice carunculata | reverse complement strand
CAAACGGCAAATTTGCAGTGATACGTTGGAAACCCAAAGCACGGAACAATGTCATCGCAGAAAATGCCATATGCACCTATCCTGTCCACTATGACGTTACCCCGTAACCAAGGACTGACCAATAGGAATTCTGAATGAGATACCGTAACAATGTTAAAACGATATCTGGAAAGTATTACGACCTACCACGTTCCAGATTATCACCAACAGACAGCACTGTCTGCATTTGATTTTACTATATTTCAGATATAAGTATAGGCTTATGATTTGTTAGTGCAGCGGTTTATATTTTTTATGTGTGTTCCGCTTGGAAAAGTAATTTTATACGCCACCTACCACCAGGGGGCAGCACACGCTGCTGCTGATACATTATTTATTTATTTATTTATTTATTTATTTATTTATTTATTTATCTATTTATTTATTTATTTATTTGCTTGATTCAATAAAAGGTGTTAGATTTGAAAAATCGCGTTTATTCTATGACTTCAGTATCACAAAACAGATGGTGCTCTTGGCAACGTAAAAAAAAAAAAAAAAAAAAAAACTTCGACCGAGAATGTAAACCCTTAGCTTCGCCTTGCCTTTAAGTTGGATCGACATTCCCCACTTCAGGATCACAACTGTTCGTGTTACCTGGGTCCAATGGCACCATTTATATAAAATTAGATAGCCAATTCAGCAATTCATCACAAGAGAAAAGTGATTAACATCCTCAGCTCGGGGTTTGTGCCTTTACCCTGAAACGGCTGCCGACAACCGGGTCAGAGTAGAGGTACAAACGCCTTGTTGGGAACGAGGTATATATCCTTCAAATCATACTACTCGTATCGCGCAGCAAAATAGCACGAGATCATTCTGAAGTAAGTTACATTATTACGCTTTCCATCAAGTGTTAGAAATATACCTTGCAGCAATTTCTGTAAAAATATATATTGACTATGATCGGTACAAATTTTGGTACAGAGCTTCAGTTTAACTTCGTAATATGCATACATTCATACATACATACATACATACATATTACTAAAAGGAGCTAGGAGCTTGTGGCAGTTACGAAGGCGAAAGGCGCAGTCACACACAAGCCCATTTAACACTACTTCGAGGGCTTTTCTGACTTCTCTTAGATAGAGATCAAAGCAAAAAAATCTAAATATATATAGAACTACATTTATTAACCATGTCACACATTCACGAGGAAAATTATTGTGTGAGATCCACTGAACTGTCCGCTCGACTGTCCAACTTTCAGTCAGGTGGTGGTGCAGTTATGGGACCAGCAGCGCCATCTTAAGGTATTTGGGAACATCGGATCAATTTGGGCAAAGTGAGGCTGTGGCCGAGTGAGCACTGATGTCAGAATAAGTATACTATTGAAACTGTTTGTGCAATTGATGGCGGTCATCACCAGGATATGGTGTCAGTGCCAAGACTTGCTTGTAAAAGCAGTCATGCGACGGTAAAGAAGTGCGTCTTTCCCGGGAGCCCATCCATTACCTGCTAATATTTTGTTCTCTATTCTAATGGAATAAAATCCATATTCCCCTGACAGCAGCAGATTTAGCAGCGAGCACCTCGCCTGTTGCGCGTAAAGATCAGCATTGATCTAAACATATATTATCGGTACAGTTGGTGAATAGGCCAACACATTCCGTCATCAAGGACATGTAAATCTACAAAGGTCATAACGACACTTGGATAAGCTTTAATGACTAGAGTTAACCATTTGCCTTTTAACGATACTGGATAGAATATTTACTGAGCTACATTTCTTTTACTACAGAAGCGGCATACAAAAGAAACGGTAAAAGTATAGTGCCGACGTTTGGTCCGGATTTTTAACATAATTGCAATTGATCCAACTTAACTCTTCCCTTGCTACTCGCACGAAAAGTTATGCTGTTGTTAATTATAATGACTCCAAAGGAGATTATTCCTTGTAGTAGTAGCAGCAGCAGTGGTGGTGGTAGTAATAGTGGTACTACTAGTAGTAGTAGTAATAATGATAAAAAATTTTAAAAATTTAAAAATCATTTTCATGGAAGCACCGGCATACTTTATTTATTTGTTTGTTTATTTATTTACTTATATATATATATATACATACATATATATATACATACATATATATATACATATATATATTATTTATTTATTTATTTATTTATTTATTTATTTATTTATTTATTTTATTTGTTTATTCAATGAAAAGAATAGTCATGGTCGACAGCTTTCTTCGGTTGACAGCGGCCCGACAAAAGCTGTTAACTGAGCTGCCAATTTTTCACTGACAGAGAATACATTTGATAGTAAAAGTTACAATGGGATGTGATTGAACGTTATATTATATATATACGTATAGAGAGAGAGAGAGAGAGAGAGAGAGAGAGAGAGAGAGAGGAAGTCCGGTATTAAGATCGCCTCGAGTTGCACTTGAAAGTGGTCATTTGGAGGTGGTCTTAATGCAAATATCCACTGTATATACAGTAGAATCTTCGATTAAGACTATATCTTTCAAGAGTCCATTTCTTTATTAAGACCATCTATTTACAGTCTTATTTTTGTTTATCAATAACTTAAATTATATCCCTTATTAAGACTTTTCAGCCCCTTTGGTGGCCTTAATATGGATAGTATATGTATGTGTATATATATATATATATATATGGTAATTTTTTTCATTCAGCGAGTTATACTCATATTAATATAGACCTTACACGACCCCAGAAAGAAAAGATTCAATTCCAATTAGTGGATTCAAACTTGTTAGACTACACAGGAGGTCTTTGCAGCCTCAAAGTAAATAGTCTGCAGTCTAATGAGTGGGTTCAAACGAGGCTGTATGGGCTAAGAGAGAACAGGGCCCAGTTTAATAAGTCGATTCAAACTAAGCTAAACAGTGTGTGGTAATTCTATCAATACTATAATCAACGTTGCTTGTTTGATTGAATAAGATCATCGCACTTACCTGTCACTGCAGCACGTAAAATGTCGCAAGTATTAAACTCTAGTTCCAGTGATGCTCAAAAAATATTTGCAATGAAACGAATGACGTTGAACACGTTGAAATTCTTTAATTTACAACTGTTACTAGGGTTGGCTTCACCGAAAGCAATCTCATTGAGGTCTCCTTCAGGCGCCACTAACTCTTATCACTGTGACAAAACAACATGCCGACCTAGGGGTTTTAAAATTATAATGGTACAATACATATATGACTGGATCGGTAGAGGATGTAAATTATATACTATGTTGGATGGCCACAAAATATGGAAATGATTTTGCCCAATGTTGACAGCTGTGGCAAACCTGGCACACAATAAGGTCAGGATATGTTTCTGAAGTTTTTCAATGGTATAACAGAGAAGATACCACAAAAGACTGGGAAACAGCTTGTGGCAAGAATGGAACCGTAGCATGATTTGTCTCGTCATATACGATGGACCCTTCACGAATAATCTATAATAGAACAGTTCCCTTAAAATGTGTCTTAAATGAATATTTCTAATGGGGCTCTTATCATGACATTCTCGTCTTTACAAATGTAAATTAGCAAGAACTTGAACCAGCAACACATATAAAAAAACTAGTTTACAACATTAAAGCTTCTTTGATCAACTATATGTATTATGATCTATATTTTATGCGTTATTAAATGTATCAGGTTAGTATTTGGTAGAGTAATATATGCATCGTGGGATTTGCCTATGGATTTTATCTCTACAGCAATGCTTTACCAAAAGATGCCGAAGAGGTTTTGAGCTGGCCGAATATATTTGATATATTGACATCTATATCTAATCATGTGACATTTCACAGATCTTGTCTCGAACTTTGACGGTGATCTTCATTCTTCATGATGATTTTATTTATCACACAGATACCGCTGAGAGTTTCATTGAAACCTCCACAAATCACCGATTTGTTGTGGCTCGTCACATGTACACGCACATACACGACCTGAATTTTTCACAAGATAAAGGAAAATATATTGTAAATGAAACAGAATTCCAGGTATTATAAGTCTATCTTAAAGGCAAAGATGAGAACTTTGATGTATTGAAAAAAATCTTTGATATTTTCCCAAGGATAATTTACTGTCTATATCGAAATCTTACTCCATATGCAAAAAATGCGAAACAGTCGTTAACGTTTCATACTAAATTTTGTAGCCTATTTCTTGCTTATCATAGGGCAAGAAAAATCCAACAGCCCAGTGAGTCGGCCAACCAGGCAATATGAGGTGGCCCTTGTACAGGAGATCGTCTACCCACTGTTGAATATGAAGTTGAAATTTTGGCAAGTGACAACAAAAGCACTTGTACTCAGACCAAAATGTGATGTAATTTCCCAAACATTTCATTCCACCCCACCCCCCACCCCAAAACAACTAATTTCTCCTTAAACTTCCGCAAGCAGCCTATAAAAGTTTTGAAATTTTACTTTAACAAGCAGTCTATAAAGGCATATAATAGTATGGAAGCCATCCCATGGAAGTGAGTTTTCCATTCACATCTTCTGTTGACATATGTGTGCCCGGTATGTTCATGTATGCATTAATCACATGACAACCTAGTAAAACCCTTGACTACAACTTTGACTGTGTGAAATGCGGTACGTAAATGGTGAAAAACAGTTATTTATGTTAAAAAATTACGTTGAGGGTGCTCTAAAGGAAGTCAGAACAGGTTAGGCTTTCTTTGTATCCTGCATGTAGAACACAGCTAGCAACGCTGAAGTGAAGCATTATGTGAGTTGTACTACGCGCTGTGCGAAAGCCTTTAAACTTGAAACTAGAGACGAAAAGTACAAGCAAAACACATAGCACTGATTCGGGCGTAAACGTTCCCATAGATATGAGATGTCACTACTAGACTCCGGAGCTTGCGGACGCTGCGCCATCAGATCAATAGTTGTCTTTTAACCATTAGTTAGTAGTTACCGGTTTACCCCTCCCAGAATCTAAACGAGACAACGACTTTCCTTATCAGCAGTTCGGGCATGCTCAGTTAAGATGGTGACCGAAGAGGCGACCTTAATAAAGACCCACACAGATGCATGTAATCAATTTCAGCATTTAAATCAATCGGACGGTGTTATAAGCAACAGGGAGGAAAATGTATATGATAACATAATAAAACACAGTCACCAACTTGTACCCATATCCATTTCCCTTACACTAGTTTTCTAGTCAATTTCAGTTGTTGACAAAAAGTGTTAAGCATTTTTTATTCTAAAAAAAAAAACAAATTAAAAACAAAATAGTTAAAGGCAATGAAATATTACGGCAAGCAACCAGATAATTGCTTAATAGTACATCAAGGGAATGGCGCATGGACTGAGAGCAAAATATCGCTTCTTCGAGATAAAACTTGGGCACTGCTATCAGACGTTTTGTTTGCATTGCAGGGTTTGCGCATAGTGTTGAGGACCACATGAGTACGGTTATATTTCGCTTCCAATTTGATCAAATGTGCACTGTGCGAAATCATATTTGTCAATCTTACACCTGGATGTTATTTCCGTCTCCTACCAAGACTTTGCCCAAGCAGCCTAACGTACTGCCTTGAATATGGCGGCCCTCAATCGCTGATACCTTCACAATCTGCCGGCCCCAATCTCTTCAAGTACCATGGTGTCAATAAGAGAGCGTCTTCACTTCATCTCCCCGCCACTCGGTATTTGTTAGTGCCTGATAATTGGCTTAGCGTGTTTCCTAAATAGTTATTGAATGTTAATTTGCGTCAATTCCGCAGGTTGTGTACCAGAATGGAACCAGGCGAGCTGTAACCGTTTCAAAAGATGTACGGCCCTGAGTGCGCCATCATACAATAGCCCCATTCATTATGATTATTGAAACGGAAAATCATTATATTAAGTGTCATTGTATGTCATATAATATCATATTGTGGGTTTATACAGCAGAAGTCTACAGGAAATGGACACTGAATGTGTCTGATTCGATCTTTTGTGCCTGCTGCTGCTGCGTTCAGGGTCTGCAAAACAAAAGATACGACAGGCAACGGAAAGCGAATTCATTGAAGCCTACAGACAAGATAAACAACACAGGAGCTATCGATATGTTTTTCTTTCCCGCTCAACAAGGCACCTGTCAAATTTATAAGAATTTCCTCATTAATTTCAAAAGATTGCTCTGTAAATATGCCACCGGACGACCCAAAGAATCGAGTAACTGGTCCATGGACTCGTATGCAACTGTATTTATTGCTGGTGCCATTTTAACTTTTTGTGTGTTAAAAAAAAGAAACGTTTAAATATTTCACGGGAAGTTTCACACGTCTATCAAGTCTACGGCTTTTTTACCGTTATCAAACACAAAAATGCCTTTCTTTTCTGTACACCTAGTGTCAATATTTATTTTACACTGTAACATCCGAAGAAGCCACATTCGATGAATGTCGATAATGAGGACATTTTGTTACTACCGGAACTGGAATATTGTTCACGTAAACAATGACGTCACATTGCATGCATACACTGATCACTGCATTTCAAAAGGCAATACGGCCTACTTAGCGGGCTGAGAGGTGGGTTCCTGGTCTTTGTGAAAGACACTATTGCAGGGCCTGTAGTACTTTGAAAGATTTTTGTGCTGTAGCACAACATTAACTCGATCAAAACACGCCGAGCTTCCATACATGATTGAGTGAAGGAAAACTTCATTAATTACACCAAAACATATCTTTGTTGTGAAGCTGGCCTACCAAAACCATTTTATGTTTCAACAGAAAGGTCTTCAAAAGATGAAGGCAGTAACAGAAAATACAGTAAACTCTTGCAAAATATTAAATAAATAACTCTTATTTGAAACAAGCACTTTGCGTGTTTATTGTCATTAGCTTAGATACTAGAAGTGTGCATTTGGCAAAAACACAATGTCATTTAGACATTATATATGCATAGAAGACACGTTAGATAACACACATCTTTATTACAGACTTGATTATTCGTAAAGAATGAAGTGATTAAAAATGAAACATAGACATGAAATGTTGGCCTTAGTCGAAAGTGGAGAGAGAAATATATTTGTAATAAATCTTAGCATTGGGGATCAAATGAAAGCTGTTGGCGTCTCACTGCTATTTCATCAATAATTGTAAACTGCCGCCAAATGCTACTATCCAACTAATGCGGGATATTGATATATTCATAATTCATTTGCCAATCAGATACGAAAGGGCATGGGAAATGTCAACTTTACTCAGATGTACGATAACACGAACATTTAATAATAGCGAGAGAGAGAGAGAGAGAGAGAGAGAGAGAGAGAGAGAGAGAGAGAGAGAGAGAGAGAGAGAGAGAGAGATCAATGATAACAACTACTCTTGATATCAACGGAAGGAAGCAATGATTGGTGTCAGACAAAACGCGGACCAGGAATCAAAATGTGTATAAAAAGAACGGAAGGAAGAAAAACTAAAGACACAGAATGTTTGAATGAAATGTCTAAATATAGGTGAGAGCTATGGAATATAGTAGAACTTCAACAGCACCATTGATAGCGTAATCAAACAAACAAAAAAACTCTTGGAGTTTTACGCCGAATTTCGATGAACACAAACAAAAAACAACAAAACAAAAAACAAGCAAACAAACAAGAAGTAAAGAATCCCAAATCTTAAAACATCTTTTTACGAAAGCATTAATAACACCTAAGTGAAATGTTAGAAACGCCAACTCTCAGGTCTTCATTCTTTCATAAAGGTCAAGATGGTTTTACAGCCTTCAATCTAGTTTCACTGGCAATGTAAACGTGATATCAAACGAAGACAAAGGGGAAGATGTTGATACGAAGTGGTTAAAAAGTAGCGTGTAAAGAAATTTAATTAAAAGATCAATGTAAGCGACAAAACTAGGAAACATTAGAACACTAGAACATTTTCGAACACTTTCAACAGGAGATAGCCTTTCGTTAGCAATGGCAAGGGAGATCCTTGATCTATACACACACACACACACACACACACACACACACACACACACACACACACACACACACACACACACATACATACATACATACATGTATATATATATATATATATATATATATATATATATATATATATATATATATATATATATATATATTGTATTTGTGTCTTTTTGCCCAGAACCACTTCCTAGTAGTCAATATCCTATTCCGCAGTTCGAACTCTTTACTCTCCATAAGCTAACCTGTCCCTGTCTAACCTGTATATATATCGAATTACTATTGTCTATATTGCACACGTTCTTCTGTAAAATTTTGACATAGGCTGTATCAGCCCAAATAAATTAAAGGGTCTTCAGCGGGTAACTACTCAACATGTTTGGGAGCCTTTATATATATATTTATATGGCTAATTAGTGACCGATACCAAAATGAAAGATAAATTTAAAATTTACAGGGGAGGTGTCCCAGCGATACTTATAAAATATAGCTTAGAAATGTACACGGCATATACTTAAGCAGTGCAAATGCAAGTGACCTAACATTAATGCAAGTAGCAGATACACCGACCTATGGGGCAAAACTGAGCAGTCAAATGAAAATTATTTGAGCAACAGAAAACAGAATTTAGTTAGGTGGCGCAATGCAGATAAACGAGCAATGGAAATGAAGGATAACTGAGTAAAGCAAATGAGAAATAACTATGCAATGCAAATGCAGGATAACTAAGCAGTGTAAATGGCAGATTAATGAGCAATGCAAATGGAAGATAACGAAGAAGTAAAAATGGAAGATAACTAAGAAGGACAGATGAAAGATAACTGCTCAATGCAAATGGAAAATAAGTTCACAGTACAAATAGAAGATTGCTAAGTTGCACAAATGAAAGATAACTGAACTATACAAGTGAAACATAATTGAGTTAAAATGGAACATGTATGTGACTGAGCAGTGCTAGTCGAAGATAATTTGAAAATGCACATACATGTACAAAAACCTAAGACGTGTCAATGGAAACAAGTGTCCAATATCAATGACTAATAACCATGCGTAAAGCCAATGGAAATGTGGCTGAGGCAGAAATTCTCTCAGCACCAACACTGCAGATAAGTAAACATGGCCACGGAACGCAACGGTAAGTGGTGATACTTACAGACAACTTTGCACGGTCAATTGAAAATAACTTTGAGCAACACTACGAGCTGATGCAATATCAATGGAAAATAACTTTGAGCAATGCCATGAGCTGATACCAGCAGTGTCAATGGAAGATAAATGAGCACTGACAACGCATGGTGGATGCCCGGACAATGCTCCAGGACAACTGTGCCGCTTTACGAGAAGGCAGCTGTGAGTCATGTTTTTGAACGATAAAAGAGCACTGTCAACAGAAGACAATTGGATAATAGTGATACTAAGGGAAGGCAACAGGAATGAAGCTGACTGGAAGACATCTGTGTTTCAAGCATATGCACTGTTATTGTGAGAGACATCTGTGGTTGCAGCATTGGTTACACATGTACTTTTGTGACCATTGAACAGAATACAAGAGCACCAGCCCATACATCACTTGTTTAGGCCGTATAACATTCTGACAGTAGAGGCGAAGAAAATGACATTTGTTAAGGTTTTTACGCTAATATGTAAACAGACAGAGCAATATACTCTAATCCATATAGATGTCTACATTATATGGGATTAGAAGACACGATATTGGTATGTGGAGCTACTCTATGTTAGATTTTCCAATTGGCACCAGCTATGACACCACTTTTGGTTTTTCAGTTTCGATTAATTTTTTCACAACCAAAATTGGTTTGTGTATTGCTGCAACTTCATGAAGCGTAAATCGATGAGAAGATAGAAACAGGTCAATGGGCTCTCATTAAAAAAAAAAAGTAACATTAAATTTATTCACATATGGGTGCTATAAACATGCCGAAAATCACTGGAAATATAAATCAAAATTTGATCAAACCTTTTTCATTACTAGCCGAATAAAAATATGATTGAACACAACTTGATGACAATTCAACCAGCATGTGAGTGGGCACATGTTTGATGAGTGATGTCAAATCAAAATATAGTTTGCAACAGTTGGGGGAGATTGGTGACTTTAAGCTAGCATCTAATTCTCATATGTAAAAGAAAGACAGCCTATTGGCACAAATAGAATAACACCGTTGAACTTTGAGCAATCACTGCGATGAAAGAATCCAGCTCTTAAATGCAACTTGTAAGAATCAACCTGAAGGAAAATGTACGAAATATATGCGATAGTAAAGAACTAGGGATACCTAATGGATAATAGCGAGCACAACGGAAATAGTAAAGGACGTTATTATCTCAAAGAAGGGAGTTGGGAATGCAGTTAAAAAGGAAAAGTCAACATAAGTCACCAAACATCCAAACTTAATTGTACATGGAGAATAACGAGCACAAAGGGCACGGTTATGATCTCCACGAAGGGCATGGAAAACGAAATTCAAAGGGAATATTCGACATGCGTCAGCAAACCTAAATGCATGCAGTGGCGAATACCAAGCTGAAAGAAAATTGTTACGCGAGATGTAATTCAACAGGAGTATTCGATATAATATCACCAAACATAAACATGTTTGGGAAGTTAGAAGTATTTGAAGTGGTTATGTTTAACATTTAGTATGATTTACAAGTTCAGTGGTAGTAGTGTTATTGCGGTTCGCATATTTTTCTATGTGTCTGTATATTCTGTGGCTGAGGTCCATTAGCCTCCACAGGTTTCAGCCCTCAAATGTATTTTTTTGTTTAATTTGATTCGTATGCGTTTTTAAAAGTAAACTTCAAACTTCATTACTTGAGGTCAATATCGTTTGGAGGATGTGCTTTATTGGGGAGCACACAGGTTATGCAACATGAGGAAACGGGGTGTTCAATGCTGCTCTCTCTCTCTCTCTCTCTCTCTCTCTCTCTCTCTCTCTCTCTCTCTCTCTCTCTCGCTCTCTCTCTCTCTCTCTCTCGCTCTCTCTTCCATCATTAAATAGACGCAAGTGATACAGGAGTAGGTTTGCCCCACTTATAATTAATTTCCACAGCATAATATTAATTCAAAATCATTTCTTGAAGAAACTACCCCTTTACAAACGGACAAAGCAGATAGGGCATAACCGTCTGTGCGTCTATGAGCTTACATATGTAAGATTCATGATGGAGTTTGTAATCTCGCGATAATGAGAAAATTGACACGAGAGTTAAGAAATTGATCTAGCGTTATTCCTTTTCTGGATTGGAAAGGAGGGCTTGAACCAGTAAAGACGCTGACAGGTGCAGGTTCAGAACTTTAAGTCACGCAATGAATACAGGGTCTCACGTGACAGGCTATTAAAATAAGGGAGCAGAGAAACTCCTATCCATTTCTTGTCATGTAAAGGGAACAATAAATATGCCTGATTATCTGTGGGTTTGGGAAGCCTGTCACTTCAACATTTAACCCTTGGACCAGAAATCCTGCTGAACTATTATTTGATTAAGGTTTGCCTCGGGAGGTAAGCATAAACAAATGCACAAGTAGCAAAAAAGTTTTGACCCCATTTTCTATTGATAATATTACTGTCATTGAAGTGACCTTTGAACAAAATGATAGGTACAGTGTCAACGAAACTTTTAAATGTCAGAGACAAGCCAGCGAATATAGCCAATTTAACATGTAACTCTATTAGGTTTGATTTACTGGTCCAAGACCTGGAGGCGAAAACATCGCTTATCATAGCCTTACGGAGAAATTTATCAGCAATGCATTTGACTCGATATCCGATAAAAAAAAGTCTGGACTAAAGCATTTGAATGGAAAGCCGAGTGCATCAGGGAGCAAACCACTTGATTCACAGGCAACCAAATGTGATGTGACGAAGTACATAAAGGGTTCATATCAAAGACATAGAGCGTTGGTCATGGTATAGCTCAGTCACGAGAACAAAGTTGGTACTGTAGAACAGGGAGGTGTATCTCATACACCTCCCTGTGTAGAATGACAAACACCACATTAGACACACACTGCTAAAATACAGCCTAAGAGAGAGAGAGAGAGAGAGAGAGAGAGAGAGAGAGAGAGAGAGAGAGAGAGAGAGAGAGAGAGAGCGAGATAGAGAGAGAAAGAGAGAGAACAAGGAACTGAATCTGTAGAAATCGGATCTGACAGCAATGATGAACAGATCTCCCGAGGTATTTAGTTGTTATATGATAGATCTGGTTCTCTTGTTGACTGTGAAGACGATAGAATCCTCACTGTTTTATTGGTCATTAGGCATTGCTCCCATGCTGGCTGCAACGTCCAGTATATGGCATAACGCACTCAAAATACTTTTTGTTATGTCAAAGCACATGAAATAAAATGTATTTGTGTATGGAAGGGCATAATGAATAAAAGCAAATGTTCAATCTAGACCGTGTAAACTTTTCTGTTATGTCGTCATGGGTTAGCTCCTTTGTTCTTTCGTCCGGAGGCCGAACCTGATTCAAATAAGAAAAAAAAAGGGTAACCAGAAAATGAAAGAAGCACACACACCCTGCTTTCAATAGAAATAGATAAATAGAGGCTTTATGTAAAATCACACACACGATGAATATAGCCTGTAATTAAGCCGTCTTTAAGCTAATAAAATACCAAAATGGGCCATTTTCCACTTCAGACGCCAACATAAGCAAACAAACAGTAGCCCGGTAAGACGCAGTGCAAAGCTATTTGAAGAATAAACTGATCATCAAACTGTAATGACAGGCTTTTTTTCTGATATATACTGCACAATGCCACAATGCTTCCTTACTCCCTGCCGTCCCGTCCAGCTTGTCCCTGTTTGAAGTATAGCTGTTTTGCTAATTGGTTGTTGATATATATTCTTGAACTTATCCAACTTAAGACCCCACTCCAGACGAGGTTGCATCTTACAACTTGCCGTTGACTATTGTTGTATACATTTTCAGCTGGGCTGTTCACATGAAAAATATGTATGAGCTTAGGAACACATCTTTTAGCTTTGTCTCCCGATAGAAAACCTGCAAATTGAGATTATTTGTATGAAAGTTTATTTTCTATGTCACCGTATCAAATAATTAAACAGAACCTGTATATAGTCATACAATCTGTGTGTATAGAATAACACGATGATAACAATAAAAACGGTTTATTTTGGAGCAAAGACTTCTATCTATCAACTATATTCAGGACACGAACGACCGAAGATCATGAATTTTGTTTTGACGAAAAAAAAAATCATACATACATTTTCATTATTAAAGCAGACTGATGAAACAAAAGAGAGGCATTAAAAATTCAAGGGGTTTCTCTATGTGAATAAACATACTGAAAATATGATAACATTTCACACACATATTCACTTTATAATCTGTATTTGGGGAAGCCAGGGCTAACGCACCAGGCTTGACAGGACCATATCCTTTGTTTAGATGCACCATCGATGGCTTAACAAAGCTAGGTTGTGCAGAGTAGACGGGCTACTTTGATCCTTGGATGCTGTTGCCCGAGATACCTGAACAGCTGAAGGCCCGCCTACTCGCTAGCTACCTTGATCTACCTTGTCGGTTAAAAAAAAAAAAAAAAAAAAAAAAAAAAGATGCAGTGAATCCGCAGAGCGTTTATGCAGAAGCCCTTTAAGGCATTAACAGATCACTAGGAGCGTTCATGCTTCCGGTTACAAAAGTGCCGACGCGTTTCTTTATCCCCCAACATATTTAATCTACTGATGGGCCCTATTCCATGATGACTTCACCGCACGACGAAGATACATTCTGCGCGGCCCTAAAATCCTCATAATTGGGTTCTGCTGGTGCCCGCGTGGCATTAGCGGCACTGTATCACATAAGCCAGTTAATGAAGCGAGGCTGGATTTGTCTGATTGGGATATCGCTTCGTCAATGGATCAAGAGGTCAGCAATGGTTAGCCACGGAGAAAATAAAAGTCAAACGCTGCAGCCAGATTATTTTCTGTCAGAAATATGGCTTGCTTTTTTTCATTCCAGGTTCTTAATTTATGCGTGTTCAATGCAGCTCCAGTTTATGATAGTCATAGTATAAGCTCTACATTATCATTTAATATCAATTTGTTTCTCCGGGGTTTGTTTGCTTTTCCAGGAAAGTGAAAATAATAAAGCGTTTGCAGAAAGTACGAGCTGAATATAAAAGTAAAATTGACTAAAATCACCAGTGAATGAGAGAAACTTGGAGAGAGAGAGAGAGAGAGAGAGAGAGAGAGAGAGAGAGAGAGAGAGAGAGAGAGAGAGAGAGAGAGAGAGAGAGAGAGAGAGAATCGGCTCGGTTAATATTGATAGTTTCAATAGAGGGCAGCACTAGTCCCCCCAACAGATGGCAACACGAATAGGTTGTTCCTGGGGACACTACCTATTGTGTTAACACGGCAAAATTACTTCATGGTCCTTAAGTTAAATAACATAAAATTGATATTGCTCTGCCATGGCATCATTCACATGAATACATCAAGCTGAACTGTGCTTCAATGGTTTCATTCAGTTGCAGATATAGTCAATCAATAATCCACCTTTATTTGAATTTGATACTGCAATGTACGTGATTGAGTATTCCATGATCGCCAGATAAAAGATATGACCGTGCATGCACAGCTTTATCTGTTTCTGGGCAACAGGTTGGATGTTATAGGCTCCAAGTTTGGGTAGAGAAGCATATTGACTGTTCCGTTCAGTTTAGCACGTCTACCTTGACATGTCAATTCAGGTTTGAGGAATTTTAATTATTTGTTTAGAAGACTGTTGACCATTCTTTCAATGTTTTCACTGCGCATTTTATTCAAAATTCGCACTAGGGCTATGTATAAGTAGGAATTTGTTTTTTTTTTTCTTAGCCCATTTTTTTGTACAGTTATACCAATCTGATCTGATACAAGATGGAAGTATAGCCTTGTCAACGGCTGCAAGCTGTACGATAGCCCACGCCATCAAACTGAAGTGTTCTCATTCAGTGTCACTTGCTGTTTGAATTTATTCAACAATGAAGTTGTTTGCATGTTGAATAGCACATGCAAGTCTTCGGCAGTTTTTAAATGCAACATCTACTATTCTCTTCCATTCGAAGGCACATTGATCACGAAGTTTACATCTTTGAAGAAAAGAGAGAAAGAAAAAACTCGTAGAGCACGAAAGCATCACGTGACCACATCTAACCATGCAGCATTTGGCTTCTTTGATTACGGGTGAATTAAACCCAGTCTCAGAAGTCTTACGACAGCTATCTTTAGACACCCTGCCGAATGCCTACCTGAGCTGCTCCGGTTAAGACACGGCATGCACCCTTTCCTCGGGTTTTTTTTCCGCTCTAAATGTCGTTATTTCGTCTCATATGTTCATGCGTCCCCCCTCCCCTTTCCACCCGTTTTGTGCCATATTTGGCGATGAAACTAAATTAAGATAATATAATGACAAACGACTCGCGAAATGGTACATTTTACCTATAAAGAAGCCATCTCAATGCGAAATGAAATAGCAAAGTCAACACCGTAATCTTATTAGACAGATCAGAGCGTTGTACACATGGCGGATCAACCTGCTGCTATCCTTCCGTATCAATGTAGGCTTTGAACTTCCGAAAAGGAGCAGCCCATGTCTGTGAATTCATGTTAGTAACTTTATTGTAGCGTTACAGTTCTGACAAAAACGTCACCATAGCTCCAACCGCACCACCTACATGCTTCGAGTAAACATACTTCAGCTATATTTGAGCACACAAAAACAAGTTTCGTCGCCATAACTTACATCAAAAGAGATAATTTTCACGGTAGCTTCATTTGAAAGCCGATCTTTAACATTAAAAAAAAGTTGTTTCATGGAGTTCTCGTGTTTGTGTTTGTTCTATTTCCTTGTAACACTGTAGGAAGAATCTTTGCCTGCTTAACAGATATACGGCCTTGAACTGCTGGACTGGGCCATCAGTCAAACATACAAAATGACCCGAGAGTCAGCTTAGCAGGAAAGAGGCAGAACTCTAAGACAGGGTGAAAATATTAGTTTCATTAGCACACAACAAAATGTCACATACATATGGTGAATGCAGCTTTCCTCCAGATTCACGTTGCATAGCATCTCACACATACACGTTTCGGTCAAAAAAACAAAATAAAAACAAAAAAACTTCCATGTTCCTCCATATATTTCAGACGTAGGCAGTAATCTGAACGGACATGCAGTGTACAGCTCTTATTTTGGGTATTGATGATGGTAGTGTTGCAGGACATTTGTCTTTTGAAATTAATACAGTGGGTGTACCTTACCCATCCTCTCATAGTCTATTCTTTTACTGCATTATACTCATACATGGGTTTCTATGATATGAGGAAACTTATGACAGGGTATGGAGGGATGCTTTATGGGAAAAATTTAGTGGACTAGGGGTTTGGTTGTAATTCCCTTGAAATACTGAAAGCATTATATAAGGATGAAAGTTGTACAATTTCAATGAGAAATATTGAAGTAGAAAATGCACATTTGGATATAGGCCTAAAGCAGGATTCTGTGCTTCCCCCTATTTTGTCTGCCTTGTCTGCTAAGGAATTGATTGGGCGATCTGTTAAAGGATTGTGACAAAGGAGTAATAACAGGCAAAAAAAGAAAAAAAATCTTGATTATTTTTGTCAATGTGATTGTTCTGGCGGAATCCAAGAAAGAAATAAAAGATATGCTGAACATAGTATGGGAATACGGGAATAAATGGAGGCTAGAATTTAACAAAAATAAGAGTAAAGTTATGATGATTGGAAATAAACTAGACGACAAAAGCAAATGAAGCCTCTGGGAACTTTTCTGGGAGGATAGAGAACAGCTGATCGAAATTCGTAGCTTGATGACCATGAATACCTGAGTATAAGGATAAAAACAACAGGCAAAGGTATAATAGGATACCAGTTTGAGAAAATAAAGCAGCAGTAAATGGGACAAAGGGAATGATACAAGCTACAGCATACGATTTCAATACAGCACACACACCGCGGATGTTGCGAGACATAGTTGCAGTAGTAGTAGTAGTAGTAGTAGTAGTAGTAGTAGTAGTAGTATGGAAGTCGTCTTTCCTCCTCGTCCTTTTGCATCATCAGACATAATAAACAATAAAAAACCCTTCCTGCAAGGCCTCAACTTTCCAATGCATCGCACAGATTAAAAAATTGATCCTGCCCCAAGGGACCATTCTTTTAAATTGCACATGTATAACAAACAGTGGTCCTTACCAAAGGCACCATCCTTTTGCATTGCACATATACAACAAACAGTTGTCCTCACACAAGGCACCATCTTTTTGAATTGCACATATACAACAAACAGTGGTCCTCCCCCCCCCCCGCAACATCCTTTTACATTGCACATATACAACAAACAGTGGTCCAAAGGCACCATCCTTTTGCATTGCACATATACAATAAACAGTGGTTTTTCCCCAAGGCACCATCCTTTTACATTGCACATATACAGCAAACAATGGTCCTCCCCCCCCCCCCCCCCGCACCATCTTTTTACATTGCACATATACAAGAAACGAGACTCTCCCCCCAAGGCACACACTTCTTACATTGCACATATACAACAAACAGTGTCCTTCCCCAAGGCACCACCCTTTTACATTGCACATATACAACAAGCAGTGGTCCTTCCCCAAGGCAACATCTTTTTACATTGCACATATACAACAAGCAGTGGTCCTTCTCCCAAGCAACATCTTTTTACATTGCACATATACAACAAAGAGTGGTCCTTCCCCAAGGCACCATCCTTTTCCATTGCACATATCAATATTGCACACAACAACATACAGTTAGCCTAGTCCTCTTCCAAGGCTTCTTCGTTTCACATATGCAACTAGTGCAGCCCTTGCTGTGATGCCTTGTCCTTTCGCCGTATCAAACACATGCAATAAATATATCCCTTGCCTCAAATGTCTCTTCTCTCACTTTGTCACACGCATGCAGTTTACAATGCCTCCATGCCAGGGTATCATTTTTCACTTCATGACACACGTACAATGAAGGTAACATCTCCTCTAAAATTTCATCTTTCACTGGGTCTCACACATGCAATGAACAAAACCGGTATTGCATAGTATCATTTCAACTGCATTGTACACATACCATAAACTTGCCGTAACCTTACATCAAAGGCTGGTCTTTAATTGCATCATATACTCATTCAATGAACGTATCCTTCCTTCATTTAAACATATCATCACACTCATAGAATTATTTTTTGTTGTTTTTTTTTTTTTTTTACCACAGAACGGCCTGGTCTCGAACCAGCAACCTTCGGCATCATTCTACTACAATTATACTGTACTGTATTCGGACCGGGGACTGTACATATGTTAGTCCACCAGGATCAAAGGAGCACCGAAAGTATATTTTAATTTTTGACCACGGCCCGGCCAGGTCTCGAACCACCAACCTTCGGCATCAACCACCAAGCCGAAAATGGGAAATGTACATATCCACTGTTCCAGATCCGCATTCTTAAGAAAAGAATGGTTCAATGGAGGTACCGAATACTCTTGGGTCTCATCTTTCACCGAATGGAGACCATCTTTTCTCTGGATGACACATGCAACAAATGTAACCCTTCCTCTCAGGGCCCGTCTGTTTCCATCGCAAACATGTTACAAAATAATGTAACCCGTCCTTTGAAGCCCAACCCTTTGACTTTCAACACTCATACAATGAACGTTTTCCCTGTTAAAGTGCCTGGTCCTTTAACCCTTTCATTGCCTTTTTCGACAAAAGTCAATATGTTCTAAATTGACATGACGATCCCAGATTCATATCCCTTGTGAACCGACGTTTCACTAAAGTAAAAGCAGTTATCCTAAGATAACAGGAACAGACGCATTAGAACGGGCCAGGTCAACAGTTTCCCTCGGCATACAATGCGCCCAAAACGTGCAGAGGAAATCTGTTAACTCAGTAGAAACCTGGCAATGAAGGAGTTAGCCCTGTCACTGTTGTAGCTCATTAAAATAAGCGTATGGCTCATCGAACTATAATATCAGATTCAGCTTCCTCATCAAAATCCTTTCATTCATCCACTATACCTAAACTTCCAGAGAACAGATCAAGCATCAGAGTTAACAGCATTCCCGAGCTGCATATTGTGGACAGCTGTTGATTCAGCTTCAAACTGAGCACAGAAAGGGTTAAGTATTGATCCATTGATTTACATCACTGTGACAGACACATATTGACTGATACTGCTCACTTCCCATGTCACAGATGTAGGCATATACTGTGTACCTCTCTTGTGGTGCAGAATACTGGAGAACTCGGCAAACACTTCCTCGCCGTCCAAGTCGGACGCGGCCTCTTTCCACTTATGTTCGGGATGAGATTTCAACCAAGGTTACAAACTTGCAGTAGTGGAAGTGAACGTGTTATTGCTCAGTCCACCCTGCACCGTGTAAGTGCATTCACACATACAATGAACGTGACCCAACGTTCCACGTTGTCTCTTTCCACTTACAAATAAAGAGATACCAGCTCAGCCTCCAAAGTCTCATCCTTCCATTGCATCACTTAAATAAAAGAAAGCTCAACCTACATGATGTAGTACATCATTGCATTGTACAAATTCTATTAAAATGCTTATCCTCTCTTAACAGTTTTGTAATTGTGTGGTATATTTGAATTAAACTTAAACTTTAATTGTGCACACCTACATTACACATATACAATAGGCGTAACACCTACGAAGCTAAAATAGTCCAACCAACTTCCTAACCCTCATTGTTTCACTGCGTCGAGTCAAGTGTACCAAATAATTTTCTCCCATGTGTTCGTGTTTTCGCTGCATCACACAAGTAAAATGACTATAACTTAACCCTTCAATGCTGTAGCATATATCTTTTCATAACATGATGCATACAATGGAAGTAAAAGAATTATCCGGACCTCATGTTATACAGCATGGCATAGATGCACATAATGTAGCCAAATCCTCACCCTGTCAGTTGGTATGCAACCCACACACAGACTAAACATTAGTCGCCCAGAAAACTTCATCTTTGATACACTGAGCTGCACATTTGTGGCCTAATTCCCGCATGGGTTTCTTTACTCTTTTTTGGATATAGTATGTCAATAACCTAATCTCCAACACTTCATCATTTTTCAAATGTCAGATGTCCACAATGAAGCTTAAGGCAGCCAAATAATTCAGGCCTCGTCCTATATCTGTACCTGTATTAGATATATGTGATAAAAGGTGCCAGCCTCTAAGGTCTGAAATTTCCACGAACATAGTACATTACATGGAGGTGGTCGAACCTCCCAGGACACGTCTTTCCCGGGACGTCGTTCCACAATAATGCACACATTCATACGGAGGTGGCCAGCCTCCAATGACGGCATCCTTCCACAACATGGCTCACGTGCATGCGCAAGTATATCCACCACCATGCTCAAGGCCTGATTCGTTAAAAGCATCAGCCTACGGGCAAGGAGGCTACACGAGGCTTCGTGAGGCTACACGAGGCTTCGTGTAGCCTCCTTGATCACACGCATGCACATGGAAGCAACCCAGCCTCCAGGGTCCCAGCCTTTAAAATAACACAGAACATATGTACATTAAAGAAGCTCACCTCCGAGGCCCTGTCCTTCAGATTATGTCAGTCTTTATTTAACAAGTGTGAATCATCACGACAGGAGTCCTGAGTGACGAGAAATATGTGGCCAGCACGAACACACACATATGATCCAAAAATTCATTTTGACCCATGTTCAAATACTGTGAGAAAGCAACACGACATTTTGCTGAATTTTATTGTGGCATTGCATGCTTTTAGGCCTTTTGTCTGGTTTTGGAACATGTTTTATGCAGGTTGGTCATTTTTGCACGTTGCATATAGGTCTATATTATCACACTTGAACTTTGTAAAGCCAAAGATGCTCAGCTAAGAACAAGCCTTTCAGGCACATACATGTAGGCCTAATCAAATACTTTTATATATTTGCACTCCTTAAATGTGATCCTTTGCATCAGTTTTAATGTGCAAAGTTCCCCAATTAACAGCGTACATAGTTATCGCACGGGCGCGTTGTATTGCCACACACGATGTTTTATTGTTTCCTTTTTTGGCAAAAAACCCTTTGAGATCAGTCCAATAAGTTTACTACCGGTGACTCGCGTGCGATACGCGATGCAAGTGTCAAGCATCTGTCATGATAATGCCAGCATCTCATTTGCACAATCACGCCCAAAGTGGGGATCTACTCAACAAATGCAAATTGGATTGGCCTATATAAACATACATATATTTATATTAAAAAAAAACAAAAACAAAAAAGCATAAGTTAGCAAACTCATGACGCGTTCATTGAAACGGGAAAAAAACGCACACAGATTAGCAGCCTCTAATTCGTACTGATCAGATGATCTAAAGTTTGGGACAGTTCGAAGTAGTCGGTTATACATTAATGTTCCTCGCCAATATTCAATTCGTTCTTCAAATTTGTAACGAAGTGCGGAGCTGCATAAACAAAATATCATCGTAGTCTTCCCTGATCATCACTGGTAGCGATGATCACATTTTGTGATAAGTGTTCTCTTCCTGGACCTATAATATATGACGTCAGTACTGCAGCAGCTCCCATTGCGCAAATGGCTTGCCTTGGACTCAAAACAGCACACTTTGCAAAGCTTTTTCAATCCACCAATCAGAAGCAAATAAAGTTTCCCGAGTTCTTAAACCACCAATCACACCTTGCCATACCATATGGAGGGAAAGTGTGTCAATTCTAAGCTGACTGGGCGGGGTTTAATAGGATTTTTGCCATAAAAGAAAATAAACGCGTCATGGGATCAGCTTTGCCCGGTAGATGAAGATATGGGGTCCCTGGTCGTGTGGGTTTGGTTGGTGGTGCTGCATTTTTCATGTCTGTGCCTGCCTGTACCATTGGCCGGTCAAGTGGATCCCACTGACTTTTTAATACAACATACAAATGATGCCATGTGGGTTGAAAAGTTCGGTATATGTCCAACATGTTGTTGCTTTAAAAGAATTTTGATTGTCAAATTTCAATATGAGAGAAACGTAATTTAGCATTGGTCAGCAGTTGCCCACATTTGTAGCAGGAATTGTTGGATTTTTCTTTATATGTTTGAGTGACCTCGCAAAAAACATGAAAAATCCAACAACTTGTGCTGCAAACGTGGCCTGCAACTTTTGACCTTTGCCAGATTATCCATTTCTTAAATATCTAATCACCTGACTACACACCCACACAACATTACTAACTATGCCTCTATACAATGCGATTAAACCACTCTCCAAGGCCGAGGTGTCTAATTGCACACATACAACGAAACTACCTCCACTTCCAAGGTCTCATCTTATCAATGCATGGAATGTGCTAATAATATTCCAATCAACATATCTCAACCTTTGAGGCTTAGTCCTTTCACTGGACCACACATCTACAATAAAAACAGCTCACTTGAGACCACATCCTCTCACAGCATCGTGGATGTACAATGAGAGTAACCAACCTTGATGCCCCATCCTATCACGACATCAAACTTGCAGAGTCAAAGTAACCCAGCCTCATCCTTTTCTTGCATTGCAGACTTAAAATTAAATTAGGTCATCCTTTGGGGGGCGTTACCGATCCGCTGTCTATGACACAATTTTAGTAAATACTGAATAGCCCAACAACTTTAGAAGTCTCAGCCTATCATTGCACACTTTTAATAAACTAAGTAGCCAAACTTCTGAGCTCTCATCCTTCCAGTGCAATGCACACTTATAATGAAGTAGTCCACTGCTCAGGGTCTCATCCTTTCAATACATTACACACTTGTAATTTTGCATTGCACACTAACAATGAAGTAGCCCTATGTCTGAGTTTTTATCCTTCCATTATGTACATACATAGTGTAACCCAAATTCTGAGGTATCATCTTTTCACTGCACCACATAGTACAATGAAACAAGCATAATGCCCTTATTTCATACACAACAATGCACTGAACTAGTCTTTTCATCACAGATGGCACAATACCTAAGTCTACCAGTCATCTTGCTTGCATTGCACTGAGCAGAGGTGATGAAAGAAGCAAATCTGCCCTGCCTTTATTCCTTTCCTTGTTCAGATATGTAGAGTAAAATCCCCCCCCAAATATATATATATATATATATATATATATATATATATATATATATATATATATATATATATATATATATATATATATATATATATATATATATATACATATATTAATTAGGCCTCCTGCTTTTATTCACTGCATACATTCAATAAAAGTTTATCCCTAGTCAGGGCCTTCGACTTCTGACACATATACAGTGAAATAGCCAGTCTTGCCTTGCATACATTCCATCCACTGCTTTACACATATGCAATGGAAATTACCTCCCCTCATTGTTCCACCTCTTCACACACATACAACGAAAAAAGGCAGTCTCGTCCTTCTCTTCCTTTGTGTACAATGAAAGAAGCCAATTTCATCATTCCCTCCCTTTTTGCCCATTGAAAGAGGCCAATCTCATCCTTTCCTTCCATGGCTTTGTGCACATTGAAAGAGGCCAATCTCATCCTTTCCTTCCATGGTTTTGAGCACAGTGAAAAAAAGCCAATTTCATCCTTCCCTTCCTTTGTGCACAATGAAAGAAGCCAATCTCATCCTTCCCTTCCTTTGCGCACAATGAAAGAAGCCAATCTTATACTTGCCATGCTTTGTCCATATAGCAATGAAAGAAGCCAATCTCATATGTCCCTTCCTTTGTACACAAAATAAAAAGCCAATCTCACCTTTCCACTATTTTCAACACACATAATGAAAGAAGCCAATCCAAATCTTTTCACTGTTTTGTACATATACACTCAAAGTAGTCAATCTCATGCTTCTATGGCCTTGTAATATAAACATACAATGAAAGCAATTGCTATGTATATGTCCTGGGTTCATGTACTCTCATGCTTTCATTGCTTTGTACATGTACACTCTCATGCTTTCATTGCTTTGTGCATATACACTCTCATGCTTTCACTGCTTTGTACATGTACACTCTCATGCTTCCATTGCTATACACATATACACTCTCATGCTTCCATTGCTATGTGCATGTACACTCTCATGCTTCCATTGTTATGTACATGTCCACTCTCATGCTTCCATTGCTATGTACATGTACACTCTTATGCTTCCATTTCTATAGACATGTACACTCTCATGCTTCCATTGCTTTATACATGTACACTCTCATGCTTCCATTGCTTTGTACATGTACACTCTCATGCTTCCATTGCTATGTACATGTACACTCTCATGCTTCCATTGCTATGTACACGTACACTCTCATGCTTCCATTGCTATATACATGTACACTCTTACGCTTCCATTTCTATACACATGTACACTCTCATGCTTCCACAGCTTTATACATGTACATTCTCATGCTCCCATCGTTATGTACATGTACACTCTCATTGCTACACACATGAACACTCTCATGCTTCCATTACCATGTACATGTACACTCTCATGCTTCCATTGCTATATACATGAACACTCTCATGTTCTCTTTTTCAAAAAAAATAAAATAAAATAAAAAAATAATCGCCCACAGCAAGGACAAAGAAACAATAAATGGAGAAACCGCCCGAACTTTGACGATAGATAATGTGTGAATTAAATGGAAAATAAACTCAAATTAATGACTTGGAACATACATGGCCACAAACACCGAGTTGGTGGTCTCAGTGTGTCAAAATTTGATGACACTGATTTCATATCTATGATTACCAAGTATCACATATTTGCTTTGACCGAAATACATGCAGGACCAGAAAGTGACCTTAATATACCAGGATATATATGTCATAAAAGTTGCAGAGCAAAATCTGCCAGAGCGACTAAATATTCGGGTGGAATTGCCATGTAAATCCAAGAAAAAATCAAATCTCATGTAGATTTATTACCCCCTAAAATGATGGTATGGTGTGGATTAAAGTAAAAGCTGGGACCAAGACAAGT
>CAXHWN010001564.1:33200-54200 GCA_964020975.1 Hermodice carunculata | reverse complement strand
CTTGGTCTCAGGTAAAAGCTAGTTTTTTGGGAACAGATTATGATCTGTACATATGCACTGTTTATATCCCACCAGAGAACTCAATGTATACGAGTGATATTGACTTTTTTGAATTGTTGTTTACCGATGTATGCAAATTTTCATCGCTGAATGGTAAGTGTTTGTTAATGGGTGACTTCAATGCTGCAACTAACACAGCCAACGATTATGTAATGTCTAACAAAGCAGACGAGTTTCATATACCTCAGCCTGTCGATGACTATGCTGACCATTCCTTAATGCGATTCAATAGCGACAACAGAGTAGTAGACAGACATGGTAGGTTATTGGTTGACCTGTGTATAGCCAGTGGTCTACGGATCTTAAATGGACGTAAATTATGAGATATCACTGGGAAATACACATGTTACAATGCCAATGCTTCGAGACCCACATGCATTGATTATATTGTTGCAGACATAGCAGTTTATCCGACCGTGACCTCCATGCTAGTTCACCCGTTTACATTGTTTTCTGACCACTGTATTCTGTCATGTTACATTAAATGTCAACAGCCATTTTCAGTCCCTTTAATATTGTCAATGAATACAAAACAGCGTTAGAGCCTCTGCCATGTAGACCCTACTGGAAAAACACTGACCCAAAAATATTCGAATTTACGCTGGAAACCGTGTGTAAAAATGATTTAGATATATTCATGGCAAAGACATATGGGGAGACCTGCGATGATATTAATCAAGCTGTTAACGATCTCAATTATATATTTAAGAAAGCGGGTAAATTAGCTTTGAAATATAGTTCTTTGAAAAAGCGCAAAAAGAAACAATTACCAATTTTTGCCAGTACAAATTGTTACACACTTTTCCGTGGCTTAAAAGCATTGGCCCGACAACTATCTTCTGATCCCCATAACTGTTCTTTACGACAAACATACTATGCCACACGCCGAAAGTTCCGCAAAATGAGTAAGGCGTGCGAGCGGAATTTTAAAAATAATCTCATTAACTCTCTGAGCAAGCTTCAAGGAGTTAACCCTAAGGAGTACTGGAAACTCATTAAACAGTTGGAAAATGTAGTATGCCCCAAATCAATCCCGTCTGAAAAAATAGATGCAAAAGTATGGTTAAATCACTTTACGAGAATCATGTCAGATGAAACGAAAGTAAAGGGCAGTCCCATGTACGATCAGGTTAAAAAGAAATTAGATGAAGCAGTGGTCCCCACATTTTCCGAACTCCATTTTAAAATTAGTAGAAGTGAAATAAAATATTGTATTGATGAACTAAAAAATGGTAAATCCCCGGGCAAAGATGGAGTATTGAATGAGAGGATCAAATCCTGCAGAGATACATTACTTCCTGTATTAGCAAAGCTATTTAATATGATATTTACATCTGGTTGTTTTCCACCTCCATGGAAAATAAGTATGCTTACACTTATACATAAAGGTGGATCTGCTTTAGACCCTAATAAATACAGGGGCATTTCTTTGAGTAGTTGTTTATCCAAATTATTTTGTGCAGTAATGAACAAAACGTTTGGACCACCATATGAAGAAAAAGGGACACAACAGTAAATTTCAGATTGGGTTCGTAAAAAATTGTCGCACAAGCGATCACATATTTGTCCTTCGATCTCTTATAGACAAATATGTCAAAGTAGCGGGCAAGCAGAAATTCCTTTACTTATGTTTCATTGATTTACAGAAAGCCTTCGATACTATGTGGCATGATGGTCTATTTTACAAATGTCTAAAATATGAAATAGGAGGATTTATGTACAAAATTTTGAGAGACATGTATGACAAGTCGTCTATACAGATAAAATTCAATTCAGGATTATCCGAAAATATATATCTAACCAATGGCGTAAAACAAGGATGTGCTCTTAGTCCAACGTTATTCAATTTATTTATTAATGATTTACCAGAGATTTTTACAGATGATTGTGATCCAGTTACATTATACAAGGAAAAGCTGAGTTGTCTTCTTTATGCAGACGACCTTGTACTCATTTCGGATAGTCAGAGTGGTTTGCAATGTTGTCTTGATAAGCTCTGTTCATATTGTCAAAATTGGAACTTAAAAATTAACGTGGAAAAATCTGAAGTTGTTATATTTAATAAGGCTGGCAAGAAGATTGTGAGACGATTTTTTTATCGGTAATCAAGAATTGGAAATATCTAACAAATTTACATATCTGGGTCTTGAAATGACGTCAAATGGAAATTTTGCTGGAGCTGTCAGACAACTATGTGAAAAAGCAAGGAAGTCTCTTGGTCGCTTAAAGCGAACTTTATTCAGTGACATTGTAGATATTCGATTGCATCTTGATTTCTTTGATAAACTTATTGCTCCAATCTTTCTTTACGGGTGTGAAATATGGGGTGCCTATACAATTTCTCCACTAAAATGTATTGGTAGGGATGATATTAGTGGATATTTTAGGACGGAGTTTGAAAAGTTGCATCTGAGTTTTCTTAAGTACACTCTGGGAGTGAATTCAACAGCCTCTAATATTGCTGTACTGATTGAGCTCGAAGCATATCCATATTCGTTAAAAATAATGAAAAGTGTTTGTAAGAACTGGCACTGCAAAGAAATTCTGATTCACATGAAATTTTATACGATGCTTTCAAATGTAATGTTGAATTGCTGGCATCGAATTACTCGACCTGGTTGAACAATATCAAAACTACAATGTCGCTAATTAGCTGGAATGATATTTGGAACAATGAAGGTGATGAATACGGGGAATTTTCACACAATTTAATAGAGAAATTACTAAAAGAGAAATTTATACTTGAATGGCAGAATGACTTCCTTAAACAAGCCTATCCAGATAAAAAGTTGAGAACCTATTCGAAATTTAAATCAGATTTCAAAATAGAAAAGTACCTAATTGTATTAAAGAATTTGAACGAAAGGAAAAACTTGACCAGATTACGAATAAGCGCACATAATTTGAACATTGAAAAAGGTAGACATAGAAGGCCAGTTAAGGTTCCCTTTGATAAGAGAATTTGTGATTCGTGTTTGGAAGTCGATGATGAAATTCATTACGTTGTAAATTGCCAAAAGTTTAGAGAAGCCAGAAATAGATTATTTGATACTCTGAGTACATTTATCGTAGATTTTGACCATTTATCGTCCGAAAACAAATTCATGAAACTTATGAAATGTGACAAAATTGAAATTACATGGCATTTTACAAAATTTATATCGGAAACAGTGAAAATCAGGGGTACACTATAGTACTCTGAAGTCATTTAAAACCTACGATACTTTGAGCTGGGTTTTTTTTTTGGGGGGGGGGGGGGAGCTGCCCCTAAGGCATACGTATCAGGGATTGTTGTAATGTACTGTGTTGTATTGTACTGTTGTGGTATAGTGTATTGTTAAGTGTATTGAGCTACAGATTACCATTTATTGTATTTATGGTGCAGTAATAAAGTAATAAAGTCATTCATTCATTCATGCTCCCATTGTTATGTACATGTACACGCTAATGCTTCCATTGCTTTGTACACATTCGATGATGTCAAATCTCATCCTTCAGCTACTCTCATGCTTCCATTGCTTTATACATGTACCCATACAAAGACGGAAGCAGATTCCATTCTTTCACCACTCACACAACTACAACTACAGATGCCACTCTAAATTTTTCTACTGCTTTGTACACACATATACTCAAATGAGTCAATTTCACTACTTCCAATATCTTGTAAACTTATAATGGAAGTAGTAGCCAATCTCACCTTTACACTACCTTTCATGCATATGATGAGGGAGAACCAGGTTTTTATACCACATCCTTATAGAATATATGAGCCTGATCCCAGCCTTTCTACTGCAATTGCCCATGTACAAGAAAATGGCAAATTTGCCAGGCACCACAAAAATTCAATGGTCCCTCTTCTGAGAGACCCAAAGGGCAGACCTTAACATTTCAACAAGCAGGTGGTCTCTCCATGGAGGTTAAATAACAAAGTTCAACCAAAAAAATTGGTCTTAACAGGCAAGTGTCCCACTGAAGCGCTCTCTCAAAGCAGGAACAACTCAACGATGAAATTATTGCCCCTTCCCCTCCAAAATATTTTGGTCTTGGCATTACAGCCAAATTCAATCACAAAGCTCAAGCTGTTTCTATAATGAAGCTGCGACTCTATGGTTACACATTCTATAACACAAAAATAGTTGGGGCTACACATGTATATGTATGTGCATATATTTTTTCATTGGGAGTACCATTGGAGTGGAAGGAAGTTTCAGGATTACGTTATGTTGGTAGATCTATTTTCATAAGAGTTCTTTTTGTGAGGAATTTCACCATGCAATTTCCATATAGTTCAGTGAAATATACTGGCAAATCCACAATTAATCAGTGGGGAACATGTTAAAATGCTGAGGACTTGACGCATCATCTCTCAACAAATTCCCTCCAAGTTCCAAACCAAATGGTAATTAATGGTACCAGTACAGTGAAGACTTTTGGCAACAGTCCTTTTGATAATGAACAAGTCAAGACAGACAGCAATTTCTTACACCACAGAGTCAGCAAATTGTGTAAACAGAATTTATTTAACATTGATATACATATATTGCAGGCACAATTACAGAAATGCAAGTGAACCACTGCTTTGGTACAAGCATACACACAGGACACACGCTGGTAGATAACCCTTCTATCTAATGGGGGGTAACATGGCCACACAGAAGAACCCCACATGAGAATTTTCTAATCAACATCTCTAATTCC
This sequence comes from Hermodice carunculata, assembly GCA_964020975.1. Classification (NCBI taxonomy): domain Eukaryota; kingdom Metazoa; phylum Annelida; class Polychaeta; order Eunicida; family Amphinomidae; genus Hermodice; species Hermodice carunculata. The sequence continues at coordinate 49,439 of CAXHWN010001564.1, read as the reverse complement.
CAAAGTGGTAATAACAAGAATACTGGAGTGTCATTGTCACTCTTCCTGGATCTGAGATGAACTTCTACAGTTTGATACCAAGGCTCTAAACCCCATTGTCCCCCACTCTGTCAGGTAACTATGACAAAGTTACCACTGTCCAATGGACCCACACGTTCCACATCAGTATAGAATTTTCAAATGTGGATGGTCTGGCCTGGTCAGCAGTGTAAGTTTTGACAGTTCAAGTTATTAATGTGATTATGTAATTTTCTTAAGGCCTTCATATAAATGCCTCACTTACTTCAAGTTAATGGTTACCCTGACACAAATGCATTGGTACATGTACTTGGATTTTTTTCCTGGTGTAATATGGGCATGAAGCTCGGGATAAATAAAAAGCTAGTCACATGAACTACTCATCAACCTTCAAATGTATCCATGGCCTGTTTCAAAATTAGTATTTTTTCCACTACCACAGAAAACATCAACATGGGCACTTTAAGATGAAAATCTACAAAGACTCCTGGGGGTAGTTTTCTTGCAGCAATATGATTGTTGCTATTGTCAAATTGCTTTCAAAGTCTGAAACCACCACACTTTTGAACCTGGACCTCTGATTACCTGCTGGAAATCTGTGCAGGTTGTACCACCTTTATGTTCAATGTGAACTGTATTCCACTCTACCATATACTGGCCAAGGATACTGTAACATCATCATGCTCATATCTTTCAGGATACAATCCTAATGGTTCAATATTTTTGACTAGCTGTGTACACAAGGAAGTAGTTTGGGGACACATCACCAAATACTGTCACTAAGCGAACATTCAAGTAATTTTTCTTGCTATTTTCCTTTGCATTCATGCAAAATAAATTATAATATGTATTTGTATATGTATAGTATCACTGTACAGGTAAAGTATGAAGTCATAGAACTACATTTACAACTACCACCTGAGCCACAGAATAAGCCTGATCAACAGCACAGCTTTAGCATTACTATGAAGTTATAATGGTATGCCACTTTCATACCATAATGTCCAATGTAATCGTCTGCCAGTGTATCACTACCCTTTGTGTAGTTTCAGGTTCCTAAGCAACATATACGATTGCAGCGCCACCTCCTGGCAACAACAGTGCCCCCTGTGTGACCACAGCAGCACCTATAGTGACCATGGAATCCCATATCACATTAATGCAAATCAATTTGTCAAGCTTCGTAAGATGCAAGGTGGCTGCAACACCTACCACTAAGTACACATTGTACACTATATATATATATATAAATAATGTATGCAAGAGTTACAGTTCATCCCTACTCCTCTTTGCAATTTCAAAACAAAATTTTCCCACTTTCAAAGAATCAAGCCCTGTCACTTTTAGACTTTTGTCCTGTAAGTTGTTTACAGCCACCCAATAATCCACTTAATTTGTTCTTTTTGTGTTTGCCTCACACCTTAAGATCAAAGAGACAAAGCCAATGTCAAAATCAGTGCACACATATGGCAAAGCAAGAACCAACTGTACCATATATATGTAAATATATTTCATACCCTGCATGTAATTTTCCTGACATATTCACACAAGGCAACATGCATATGGATCTCCATCAATCTCAACAAAATATAAGCAAAAAGGAACTTGAACAATCATCTCAATGGCATTTGACAGTGCAGACATTGTGGTCCATGCTTATCTCTTTCCTCAGCCATTTCGTACTGTCATACCCATCAAAGGTTACAACCACACACACAGACACACACACAGACACACACACACACATCAGTTTGTTACATGTATATGCACTTTATATACACATGTACATGTACATGTACATATATATTAATTCATACATCCACAAAATATATATTCAGTTTTTGCAGGGGCTTGTTCACATTTAATTATGGTACCAAAAGAAACATCAATTATGAAAGCCATTTCACATGGCCATGTCTCGAGTAGCAGAGTACATACAATTCACACCACCATACATATATTTACCCTGCATGTTGTTATTTTCACCATGTTCACTTTGGTCCCAAATTAATTCAAGTTTGCTAGCCACCACTTGTTATTTATTCTTCCATGTGGCTTTGTTCTACTCAATGTTTTCTCAAATCAATATTAGACTGATGTGTAGGTAAGGCAGGGACTGAAGAGATGGGACAGGTGAGGACATGTAGCACATGAAAAGATTGCGATGAAAGAGGTAGATGGATGCAAGGAAAGGACGACTGGAAGTCTCTGATAAAATCAAGGGGCCATGATAGACACACTGAGAAGGAGGGGTTTATAGAGCATGCAGGGATCAGTCATTAAAGATAAGGCTCCATGGATGGGATCAGGAAGAGAAGACAGACTCAGTGGATTGGATAAGAAGGGAAAACAGAATCAGCAGATTGGATCAGGAGGGAAAATAAGAGTCAGTGGATTGGATAAGAAGGGAAATTAGACTCAATAGATTGGGCCAAGAAGGAGAAGGAGGACAGGGACAAACTCGATTGAATAGATTTTCCAAGAAGTCTAGACAATGACCATATGTACATAAATTATTAGCTAGACCAAAGACAAAGCATAGAAATATCTGGTTACTGGTAACATAAAATGGGCATGATTACACGATCAGGGTCACGACAGTGATGCCAGGAGAGGTGGCAGCAAAAGAAGGAAACAAATACAAGCAGAGACTCCTGGACCAGTGACTGGGAGACAGGAGTACAAAACATGCAGACAGGAAGACAAGGCTGCGTCTGGTTGTACATGTAGCAGCTTCACGGTTGGAGCAACTAAGGCATTCAGAACAAGGTTATTGTGGAAGACGTACAGAAACCTTATATCAATAGTAGTGGAAAAAAGGGACGGGGGATAAAAAACATCACTCCACTAAGATTTTATGAGGCAAAATCAAATTTGATCAATGTTGGACATATGTGCATCTGCAAAATGATAAAAAGAACCTAATGGCAATTTTAAATATAATGGATCAGATAAAGCAAAAAGAACAAAGACTAAAGGGTATAGAGACAAAAAGGCCAAACCTAAGAGAGAACTAGTAGCTGTCTGTGGGAAGCAAGGGATATCTGTGCTGCTGAAGCATCTACAACTGTAACACAAGGAGGGTGACTAGCTGTATCAATACAGCTGTATAGCACAGGTCTGTAAGCCTGCGATCACTTACCCTATCAACTATCCACCCCTCACCCCTCTCAACACAACACCACACATATTTAGCACACACGTCCCTCACACTCATAAATGGCTCACTATGATAGTCTCTGTACACACATCCTGCACCATGTAAGTTGCCCAATGCTAGTATCACATGTACCCACTAACCATCATCTGCCTCTCCGTGTGGGTAGCCAATACACAGTAACTTCTCGTCCTGCCATTGTCAATGCTAATAAGATGCTAATCCACATTGATTGTGGCTCATATTTCATATCGATACATGTTGCGGATGGCTGGATCAATGGCCTATCAAACGCAACGTCTGCAAAAAGAAGCCGTCCTCACAATGGCTACTTCCTCTATGAAACCCTGTCAGTGCCTGTGAAATGACAGTGTGTCTATATCGAACCTCACTCATCAAGAATTGCCTCTTCTACCAAAACATCCACTCAACATACAGGTGCTTGTCTTTTTACCGTCGATCCATTGGCACAATCTATAAGAGGCAGGCACTCTGTACATCCACCAAGTAATGCAGGACAAAAAAACACAAGCTTGATATCCACTGCAACTTTCCAAGCAGACTTATGTACATCTAACTCTTAAAGACTATAATGGCAGCTTCTGTATTAAGATGCAGACACTTAAAATATGAACAGCATTTGGACAAAAAAGAAGCAGAATAATAATAGGAAAGACTTGCATCAAGTTAAACAATCAAACCGGACTCCATGTCATGTATTTTGGTTATTTGAATACAGTGCATAAGTTTTCATAAATCATAGTGAAAAGTCACACTTGGGTAATACACTTGTTCATTTGATAACAAGTATAATCAAGTAATATACAATAAAAAACACATATGATTATGCATCAAGACATTAGCATGATATTACCAGAAATATTGCACAAAGTAATTTTTACAGAGAAAAAAAACAAAAACAAAAACAAAAACAAAAGTTGATTATGATGCACACCTCAAGCATCATGCTCAAGATGTGTGTCCTATCTAGTGGTTGCTCCATATGTCAACACAGGTACATGTACAGTGAAACCCGACTTTGAAGACCACCCCTTAGGGTGACTAAACTAGTCTCTTAACACAGACATTTATCTGAAGTCTCCAGGTGGGGTGGCGTATTGCAGGCTCTGTCATGACATCGATTACTGTAAATCCTGACAAGATATGTTATGTACATAGAATACAACCCCGGTGGGGGTGGGGGTGGGGGTGGGGGGTGGGGGGTGGGGTACTCCCATTAGTGACAATCCTGGATATGTGCCACTCTGAAGACCCCTCTTTTCAGCAAAATTTCCCTAACCATGGTCCAGTATTTTGCCAAAAATTCCCTAAGAAATTTTTCTCTTTTATGTCCCAAACTACAATGTAAGGTCAAAATTTTCTACTATTTCAGTTCAAAAATTCCCTAACAGCGGTATCATTTTCATGAAAAGTGCCACAACAAAGGGTGGGTTTTTGAAAGGTCGAGCCACACACTTGGTTGCAAAGCAGACCAAGTTCTGTGTTAGCGGAGTATACAAAATACACAGCTTGGTGGGTCTGCTTTGGAGGCAAGCCACACAACCCCCCACCAAAATATTGGGGAAGTACCCCCCCCACCCCCACCCCCCGCAACAACAACACAATGGAAGCATAGGGTCTCTGTAACTCTGCATCCCATGGTCACATAGGTATGCCACTGTATATACATTACAATAAGTCATACCCTTCTCTCATAAAGCAATAGCAGCAAAGCTTAGTGTCCCGTTACCCACACCTTAAGCAGCCTGTGTCTCCAGGACAGCTAAGTGCCTGACATACAAAGTACACGTTGTTCATTTAGGAAGGTCTAAGTTCCTTTTTTTGACTGCAGTAAATGCAAAAAAAAAGGCAAAGGTGTCCAACATAGAAAAAGGGATGATATATTTTCTCCTTGTATGTTTACCTTATCAACCTAAACAATAAAGGAATGTAGTTTTTTTTTTTTAATAATGGTTTGCAGTTTTAAGTTTTTTTTCTACAAAGAAAATGACATTGAAGGACAGATCATGACCCAAATGATTGCAATAATCTGTCAACTGCTGATATTTATTTATTTATTATTTATTTTTTTATTTGGTCACTTCTGACCATCCCATGGTCAAAATACAAAAAATAAAATACATTTTATACATTTTCCGGTATTCCCTTAACGATGACAATGCCATGTACATAACTTTGTACTGGCTCCCATGCAGTCTGCGACGTAGATCATTACATTCATGCATTTCTATCCCACACAACTATTCTTTTTTTAAGAATGTGGGTGTGGCTGAGTAAATATGTTTTTCCCATTTTCCACCAGGTGATAGGTTCCCAAAGTTGCTGGTTCAAGACCCACCCATTCCACGATCAAAACATAAGAAAAAAAAAAAAAGAAACAAAAGTCTTACTTGGTGAGCAATTATCAATATCTGTAGAAAAGACCAAGAATGCAATGACTTTCTGCATGGGTTTTTTGACTGGACAACTTCTGTCATACTTTCATTACTGGCCATACTTATAAGAGGGCAACTTTAATTAAATGCATGTCTAATGTTTCTGCTAACTTACAAAAATACCTGACTTATTTAAAAGAGTGGGTCTCTTTCAATGGACCATACTTACATATGTTGTATTGACATATGCAAGTCATTTGTGCAGGGTTTTGGTGCGTTTTTTTTCCATTAACAGTACAGTATCATACATCACACACCAAGTATATACATGCACACATGATCAAGATCTCATTTGACATAAAGGCAAACTGAAAATATTTGATTTTCATTTAAGTATATTTTAAAGTATGAATACCCTAAATTACTGACTCTAGCTTAAGATACCTGGCACTGAACCTACACTGAAGCACTTGGTACCAACTCTAGATAAGGATATTTGACCTAGACCCCTCACTGAAGTATCTGGTACCAACTCTCGATTAAGATATCTGGCACTGACCCTACATTGAAGTACCTGGTACCAACTCTTGATTAAGATATCTGGCACTAACCCTCCATTGAAGTACCTGATACCAACTCTCAGTTAAGATATCTGGTACTGACCTTCCATTGAAGTACCTGGTACCAACTCTCAGTTAAGATATCTGGTACTGAGCCTCCATTGAAGTACCTGGTACCAACTCTCAATTAAGTTATCTAGCACAGACCCTACATTGAAGTACCTGGTACCAACTCTCAGTTAGGATATCTGGCACTGAACCTCCATTGAAGTACCTGGTACCAATTCTAGACTAAGATACATGGCACTGACTCTAAGTTCCATACCTGGCAGTTATGATTTTTGAAAATACTACTACTACTACTACTACTACTACTACTACTACTACTACTACTACTACTACTACAACTACTACTACTACTACTACTAATAATAATAATAATAATAATAATAATGCAGGTCTAAGGTTAAGCAATCGTTCATTGTCCATTTTTTCCTTTGCATTCATGTTCATGGCTGAACTCAAAGGAAAACAAATAAAAAAGAAAAAGAAAGCATCACCTGACACATAAGATACTTACTTTACCCTAGTGCTTTGGTTTTGACACAATTTGATTAACTTGAAACCAAACTGTAATAGATATTTTTTAAACATAAGTTTACAGGTTCCAACATTCATTGTGCTCTGGACCTCTAGCTCTTGCTGTCAGTCTTGTCCCTCTGTCTATCGGTGCACTTCACCTATTTTACCAAACTGCCATGAGGGACCCTACCGATAGTCAGTTAAAAGGTCTAACATGTTTCCATGTCAGCTTCTGGTTCATCAATATATGTTGAAAACTTCTTTGTCCTTTTTAATAAGCTTTATGGGGATGCTTTAACAATAGCATTTTTTACTTTTCATTGAAGCTCACAAGATCGTTGCCCAGAACCATCTGTGAAAATGAAAGTGAAAGTACATGTAATAGACTCAAATATTACAAAATATGGAAATGCTGCTTCCATATGCACTGTTGGAAATAATTTACAAAGAGAGATCTGACTTCACCTTTCAAGCATTTATGTGTGACACTTTAAAATTACACAAAATAAATGTATTGCTAAGCATAATATTGTAACCATAATCATACATATCCAACCACCATCAATTATACCATTCACAAATGCTGATAAAAAACATCATGGCATTTGAATATTTACACACAGTGTGTGTTATTTCTTAAAATAAGCACTTTCACCTCACTGTTATTCCCATGTATTTTGTTCCATCTCATGGCAAAACCATCATTTGGGCATTTCATGTGCTCCAGTCTCTTTAATGCATTTACAACACATATGTACACTCTGTTACCACATAATATTTTTTATGATTTCAATTAAAGTATTAAGTTTGCATCCCTATGACACTGTTTGACATGTCATATGCACATAAAATAAATTCACATCAATTCTAAGTGTATACATAATCTACTGAGCTTGTTTGTTCGGAAACATACGTTTGAATGTAGAATTAGCATCCAACAGGGAAGCAAACAAATTTACGCATCGGCCCGGTAAAACAAACATTCAACATGATATGATCCAAGGATAGGAAATTAATTTCTGCAACTCACTTGCATGGTTTATGCATTTCTTTCAGCACTTAGATACAAAGTTCAAAGAGCCACTAGGTGGCCCTGCTGTAGTTCTTTTTATGTAACAAGCGATCTCTTTTCACTTCAATTACATTCTTGCTGTCATCCCATTTTGTTCCGTCAATAGGCCTGCTTTAAAAAGACAAGTGCAAGGACTTCTGTCCACACACTCAGTCACTCGTGGCCACATTTAGCACCCAAGAAATAAAGATTATCAGTAAGTATTATGAACATGTTAATTACATGTATATACATGTAAGGATAATGGACTGGGGCAGTTGTACAGTCTGAGTAAATAATAACAATCATACATCACAGTAAAATATACATCCAAAGCACCATAAAACATACATCTATAAAAACAAGACCAAAAAGAAAAAAAAAAAAAGTTGCCTTCTCAATGTTCCAGAATCATGACTGTCATGAGCTTCTTAAATGTTGACAGTAATTGAATACTACATTCTTAGTTGTTGGTGTTTTGTACACTTTTCGCGCTGTCGAAACCGCAAGTGTGCAGAACTCAGGTACAAGTACAGGACTTGACCTGAGTGACCTAGTCCCTCCCAGGAGTGTGTGCCCTGCTAGCAGACCCTCCCACTGTCAAAGAACACTGTCTCTGGTGCTACCATCCACAAGGAATTAAGTTGAAAACTGCATGAGATCATTAGTACTGTGAGGTGACCTGTTCTGTACTTGTGTCTTTGATACAAGTGTCAATATTGTGCTGTATTTACAAGCCCTGGGCAAAACACATAGGGTCCTAACCACTGTTCTTTTCATCACCTTATTCTGCATGACCACAGAGGCCAAGCTGGGCTAAGCAAGGTTGGGCAAAAGGGGCTGTTTCCGTACCCTTGGGCTGATAGGCAAGGCTCAAGCCACATACTCAGTGTGCCTTACAAGGTGTGCAATTGTCTCTTCAGTGTCTGTATTCTTCAACAGCTAGAAAGGAGGTACACAATCATGTCCATTGAAGGGCACATCTGATCAGTTTTCCTGTGAGAACATAAAAATGGAAGTGTCTGCAGTTCATCTGTGCCCCAGTCACCTGTTTACCCCAGTCCATGCCAAGCGCCCCCACTCCATTGTGTGCCCTGGCATTTCAAGTGACCATAAGTGGCCATCCCAGCCCATTCAGCCCTGCCTTCAATAGATGCCTCACGCTTTGATGTTATATATTATAGAAGTTAAAATGGACAGGATGTTGGCAAAACCAATTCAATTATCAACTTATTAATGTGGCTGGCTTTTAATGGGATAAGAGAGCCATTTTTCTCACATAACCCTGGGTTATGAGTGGCGATGCTCTGCGCACGTCTTTAGCTGACAAGCCGTGTGTTGGCGCTTCAGCTTCTGCATCGCCAGTTGAGCTGTTTACAAGTCAACTTTAATGTGCTACTCAGCCCTCCAGCACAAAACTTCTTGAAACTTGCACATCTTCTGATGTCACTAATGTAGAAAATTTAAGGGCGTGTGAAAATATCAGCTCATGCAATGACCCCTGGGTAAAGTAAATACCTGTCGATGAATATGAGATAGTCTAAGGTTTCACTGGGGTGGGTAGTACGGCCTGTAATACATGTAATAGAATCAAGAATAAAGCACTATGATTGTGAAAAAGATGGCTGTAACCACCATAATGGCAGAAATTCAGCCCAAATGCACATGACATGTATTTTGACAGGAACAACCATATCTGTCAAATCATAAAGGCAGGACAATAGCAGAACATTTACTGGGAGGATCTGTGACAGAATATTCACATTCCACTGCATGGAACTTGAATACTCAGCTCCCAAAAAACAGCAGCGGCCGACAAAACACAGACTGTAGCAGTTGTTGAGATGGTGGGCGAGCGGGGGACATAATGTAGACTTGCGTCTGCCACCAACAATTATGTCAAAAGGTTGGCCGAGCACCCCTCTTGTGCTGGCCTCCCGCCACATTGTGCCCCTGACAAGCAGCGTCAACATCCAGTAACAAGACACCTTGATGGGTCTAAGAGCTCAATTGTCTTGGTCACCACCACAAGTGAGTCCCGTAACTGCTGCCTTAAGAGAGCAGTTTGGCTGACTGACAATACCAGTATTCAAACCTGACTACAGATCCACTCAATATTTAGGAATTGTCTGGCCACCCGTGCCAGCTGACATGTAGAATTTACATCCCTATCTCCTACTGTCATACAGGATGTTACTTTTTCTAGCCTAACATATGGAGGGATTTCATTCTGTGAAATTTAAGCTTTAGAGGAACAAACAAAAAATCTGGCGAGAGAATGGTCACTTCCACAGTGGAACATTAATCCTTAAGCCTGGAGACAGGGCCACACAATACGTTATCTAGTTGGGGGTAAGACCTCAGAGAGTGACAGCACGGAGTTGTACCCAAACAGGAATGCTCTCAATACATTTATATAGCATCACACATTAACCCCTTACCTTCAACTCCACTCTTAAACATACAAAAATATCTCATCTTTATGATTTTCCCAAACCCTTTTTTTTTTCTTTTTTCTTTTTTTTTTTAAGTTTAGGAAGTTTGCAGAAGAAAAATCTTTTTGCTCCACCATTCTCTCGTCGACATTGCTGCAATCAGTGCTCACTGTCAGGTTTAAGAGTTCTTGTGGCCTAATTCCACCAAATTTTTGGTCATCCTTTGGAAGCAGAGCCCCTCAGTATGTGGTCAGCAAAGCAGAGCCTCCATCACTGGATGGTGCAGCCTTTGTCTTCTTTTGCTGCATACTGGCCTTGGTTAAACTTCTGTGTCACGTTCTTCTCAATCTCTTCCTCTTCTTCAATCCTGTAGACAAAAGAGAAACCACCATGGTAGACTTTATTGATTACAGCTGAAATTAAGATATGCTTGATGTGGAATGGAAAGTAGGAGCAGAAATTAGACAAAACATTCATGTAACTGTTACAACAAGGCTTTCAGACTTCAGTCATTTTTTCTAAAAAATAAGCTAAACATTGAAGGACTGTTTAGAATATTTCTGCCAACAAAATCTAATATCCTGAATTACATATGATGAATTTATGCTAATAAATATCCCAGCATATTCTGAAATAAATTTGACAAGTTCATGGCCTTTGGCAAATTAATGATATTCTGACTTGTTTTTGGTAAGTTTATATCTACATGCCCCAGAATAATCCTCTACTTGTGCCCAAAAATCTGGCAGATGCCATGTGCTGATTTCACATAGTTAATGGCCACAAATTTACCTAATGTCTTCTGCTAAATATGCTAAATTTATAGCTATGTAAATCTTGCATTCTGTACTATGCAGATTTTGGTGAGATTCTATGGTGTCTACAAATTAAGAGAAGTCCTGAATTAAGGCCAGTTCATTCATGCATTACTATCAGTGTGCTGGGAGCTATCCTGTAGTCGTTCAAAAGCGTTTCTGCTCACAAAATCTGGTACATACATGCACAAAATAGCATGTTAGTTTCCAGTGAATTTTGATCAAACAAGTCTGGCAGATACCCCAAATGAGCTTGAAAGACATCTAGGGTGAATTTATAAGCACAAAGATGTTTCGGACAACATGAAATACCAATGTTGAAATCCCCCTACACTTTAGCCATGTATCACTCATACTGTTTCAACCATCAAGGACCTAATGCTGATCTGTCAGCACGCAATTTGTTTCCCATTAAAAAGTACCCGCAAATGTCTAATATTGTAAATTCTGGGGGTTTTTTTCCCTTAACACCAATAAGCTATCAGTCAACAGCACTGCATCCAGTGTGTATATAGGAAAGCTGTTGCCCCAGTTCCACAGAGAAAACATGTTTCACTAGATTATGTCTGCCATGGCCAGACTGAAACTATTCAAGTGAAATTGGTTATAATATGACGCTCTTTTAAGTCAGACATATGTTTCCAAAAACAAGACTGACATATCGATAATTTTTTTATGTTGCAAAATTGTGCATGAGTCCAGATAAGAAGGGAAACTGTCAAGATTTATAGGCTTGTATTACATCCAATTTCTAACACTGAAAACTCCGCACAAAGAATGAGCTGACGGTGGAATGTACTGGTAAAGTGCTTTATGCCACATGTAGTATCATTCTAAAAACTCCCTTGTCAAAGGCATTTCTCTATTAACATTGTCCCTAACTTTTTTTTTTTTATTGCAAATTCAGATAAAATCTCTCATAATCACGAGCTTTTAGCATGAAAAAAAAAAAAAAAAAGAAACCTACATGTACATACATAGCCAGAAAATGTGTTCCAGTTTTGAACTTGAAGGGCAGTTCTGATACACATAGTAATGGGGATATTCTTTCCAATGTATACACATATTTCTAGCCCCCAAAATCCTTATTTATTCCCAAAAGGCAAAAGCAAAACAAAAAACAAATAAATAAAAACACCAATGAGAAGGGTGAATATCAAGGTCTACAGGATCCATAATTTGGAAGAACATGTAAGGATAGAGTAACTTTGAGGATGGTGATCAAACAGGTACACATGTATCAAGACTTGGTCTTACATCTGTCTGGGGAACCACTAAGTATCTATTGAACATTTGACAAATTACATGGTCTCTGCTGGCCAGGTTTGTGATGTGCAGCAGTGAAGGATATGTGGATGTGCTGCACCAATTGAATGGTAAAACACAAGGGAAAATCAAAGGCCTATAGTCAATAACAGGGCTGTGAGGATGGCTATATGTGATGCCATGATCAAATCGTATGAGTGAGCAGAGCATATGTGCAGCCTGGCCAGTTCACAGACCTGAGCATCGCTAGTCTATGTAAGTACCCCATAACCTGTACTGGGACCACCATTATACAGTGCAGTCACCTGGAAATTCATCGCAAAAATACATGCACCCACCAGTAAAAAAAAACAAAGAAGGAAAAAAAAAAAAAAAACTCTAAACATTTATTGGACTGCTCCTCAGTTCAAGAAGCACAACTGGATTGTTACAGATTAGACTAGAAGGACAGACACCCTGATCACTGGGTCAGACCCCAAAAACCACTTCACATCACTACCTGGGCCCCCGGGTCACAGGTCGCACATTGCAAGTGGTTTATTGTCTACTTAGCACTGTCACAGACTTATCTCTGTGATCCCAGTACAGCGTAAAAAGCTGCAGAAAACTAGTAAATCCCTATGAAGGTTGACTGCACCATCCCCCTGTAAAACAAGCATGAAATCTGCTCAATTGGCAGCTTGTGGCTGTTACAATGTGATAAATTGTGAATTATGCATACTAGTCCTGTTGTAAGCTCTTCTAATGCTCCCTAATAGGCCTATCACGCCTAAGAATTTTACCTCTGGATTAGACCCTCAGATACTTCTCGGCCACTTTCCTCCCCAGCCTCCTCCAAACTGGCAGAACATTGATTGGTGAAAGTGTCGAACAAGTGTGGCTGAGACCAGCCAGTTATTTCATTGGATTACATGACTCTCTTAGCCAATCAAACTCCTCAGTTTGGTGTTAGTAAAACTGGTCAAAAATCCTTCAGTGACACTGATCCTACTCTGTGTGGCAATCCCTGATCCGACCGCTCTGTTTCCCGAGGCACGCGACTCCCATTCATCACAAGTGTTAGCACACTGGCAAGCCTGCGAGACCATGCCCCACCATACACAAGCCATTCTGTATACAACCCATTGCCAGCACGCCATCCCATCCATGTGAAAAACAACAGCACTTTTTTCCTTTAATGCCTCCAGACAACACTATTAACTGGATCTTTGGTGCAGACATCGAACACAAGGCCACAAAACTTAATAGTCTTCAAATCTTATTGAACAGCTACCACTAAGTACTTGTCAATGAAGGCAGTGTAGAACTGGCCGCAAAGTTTTCTTTTCCCAGGCAGCGGACGTACTCCATACATAATGATGTCTGTCACCAAAACTACAAAAAGTAGCTCACCTTTTGGTGAGACACTTTCAGGTTGACCCACACTTGGATGTGTGGTTACTTGTTCAGAATGAATCGTGCTAACTGGTACGAAAGTCATTTTCAGGGAAATTGAATTAAAAAGTTTTCTACGAATGCTCACTTCTGTTTATTAATAAATGAATATAATTCTGCTAGTAATAATATTTTTGACATTTTAATAAAATGCAAACTTTTTCATATGATGACTTTGCATGAAATTGCATTACCTGTGAGAATATTCCCTTGCATGTAGCACGAAAAAATATACCAAAGTTCATAATAAGGTACAAACTGAGGTGAACAATTTGAAAATGCACACTTTTCTAAGATTAAAATGGAAGATACAGCGTAATCAGAACACTTCAGGTTATCTTAAGCAGCCCTGACAAAACCATATTGAATTTCAAATAATCCCAGCTTAGAAGATTGGGAAGGACGCACAATGAGGAGAGTCTGAGTACTAACTTATGGCAGATTCACTGACCATGAATTTTAAAGTCTAAAATTCAACATGGAACATATAGAGTAGCATTGATTTGCATGTCAAGATGTCCAACCCAAAGACTGAAATTACACAGTTTTTCTTTGGGATTACTGTAAAGCATGGACAATTGCTGATTGGTCAAAAGTGTCTATCCATCTATCTGTTAGCTCCATTCAAGGTGGAACAAATAGACGGCACTCTCATGCCCAAACTCCACTTGTATACATTCCGTTCTTGGTGGAAATGACAGAAAACTGATCACACCATTTGTTCTTCAGATAATTTTCCTATCAAATTCACGTGGAGCAATGTCAACAGAGGCTGTGAGGGCCGGCTGTTTGCACTACACAGAACAGGTGTGTCTTCACATTTCACCCAAACTCGTATTGTGTCCAATTCTGTCATGGCAGGTGTATTCCTTAGGGACCAGTCACTTTTTTTCCCTTCATTTTCAGACGCTTAATCAGAGCACTCTTACATTTTAACCCCCAATAATGATTTTGGGCATCATTTTTATGTTGCCTCCATAGGATACCTCTAGATCACTATTGTTTTTGATGTGCTCTCATCCCCATGAGCCCCCTGAAAAGAAAGCAATAGAGAGTCTGGGGGATGATTAGGAGATAATATTGGGGGGTTTTTTGCAATTCATAGAAAACTAAGATAGGTCTATGGACCTTCTGTGTTTTGGGCTCAGATCATCTTCTATATATATTTTTTTTTTTTTTTCTATATATATTCTTTTGAAAAAAGATGAGCAGTTATGGCACCCAGGAAAACTTGAAATTTTCAAGGGTATTAACTCTTCTTTGGCTTCCACGCTGAATTGCAGGGCATTTTTATTTCATTTTCATGAAAACATTAACAGTGATTGGTAAGTAACTCCAAAGAGCATGTACTGCATATGGCTATCCTCCTCTTCAAGTACAAACACAACAAATTGTGGGGTTGCCAAATAAATCAAACAGGAATTAGGGGGAGCTCCCTACTTGGAAGATGGCTCGAGGGAGACATTGGGCACCACCTCTGGTGGCATGGGGGTAAGTGCGGGGGGGGGGGGGTAGGCTCCTTGAGCTGAGGGCCTAGGAGGCTTCCATGTAATGTTTTGTCCAACACCCTATAAAATGGTGTAGTTTCCTGCATGTTATACCCTTAAATGCAAGATTTAAAATCCACAAACCAGACCACAACACATTTTCAACACATTTATCTTGCATAAGTAAATTATTATGAATATTATTGGGGTAAGAGATTCTCATTCAAAGTCTGGAGATCAGGAGAAATTGTCACAGGGCCTGAAAAGGTGAGAGATCTACTGCTCAGGCAGCAGGCTTGGCAGCTGTAAAATTTTCTGTACTGTGACACTGTACTCATATGTTGTAAATTTCCATACAGAGTAAACATGTTTCATAGCAGTGCTCACACTGATGTACATTGTGAAAAGAGCAACTATTTACGTCAATTTTGCAATCCCATTGATAACAATTCTGGTCGGTGTTCGTACCAGTACATTATTTCTTAATGCTCCATCAGTTCTCTCCATTCAAAATATCAACCCATCCATCCTCCTGTGTTGTTTTTTGATGAAAGACGCAAGAAGGACAGATCCCAACTTCTCAAAGTTCTCTCCTTTTTTATCAGGTATTGATTGAAGAGGACAGTGCATAACTGAAGTGGCCACCTTCCCTCTACATTCCATATCCCTGCTTCAGGCTAGCTCTACACCGCAGAGTACACTTTTAATATTTGATAAACGACAAACACAAATCCAAATCATATCAGTAAACACCTTACACTGGTAAAAAAGAAGAGAATAAAAAATATTGTAAATTATACAAATTGCACACCATTTCTGTCCCTCAAGTCTTCTCGCCATCAAGGATGTTAGACTAAAAGGAGATTGACAGACAGCTTAGCTGGACATCATGTTGGCTTTATCCATGAAGGTCTACAAAGCACCCACCCCCCACCCACAAGTTTCTGGCATGCAGCTAACAGTGCAAAGGTTCAATTCAGGAAAATCTATCAGCAGAGGCCATTTTCCCAAGCGTGGTCTCTTCAGGTACATTGATTG
>CAXHWN010001564.1:0-33000 GCA_964020975.1 Hermodice carunculata | reverse complement strand
TTACGCGACACTCTCTACACAGCTTGGCTGGGCAAATAACATGAATACTGCATGAGGCAGTTCCATGGATTTGAGGCAAGATGGCCAGTGCCCCCCCCCCCCCCTCCCCCGGTGCTGATTTGCCACAGCCAGACCCAGCTTGCCACTGCATACTGCCCCCAGGTTCTGGGCTGAAGAATCCCTGGTGGACAGGATTTCAATTAGGCAGTTTTGAACTGCCTCGTAACTTTAACGTCAACATTAGTGCACAAAGGAAGCCATATTTTGACATGCCAAAATTAAAAGCCTTTACACAATTTACCACATCGGGGAATACCAGAATTTATTTCTATTCTTTTTCTTTTTGTGTCATCTTTATTTAAAAAAAAAAAACACTTTGTATGTAAGTCATTACTTGAATGAAACTGGTGGACAATGGCCATCTTCACACTGGAGCTCCATGAGATCACAGTTAACAGAAACCATCTGCCAGAGGTGCAAGCACCTCTCATGATTGGCTTTTACTGAAGTGACTGTTTTACTGTTTTCTTGCCCCCCCCCCCCCCCAGCACCCCCTTGCTATTTACAAGTTAACCAAAGAGCTCAAACAGTACTCATACAGGTTACAGGTTACAGGTTACAATCACTTTGGTATTTTAACTAGACTGGTACCTGCTCTAAAGACTACCTCTCATAAAAAGACCATGTAGTTTTTATGGTGACTTGGGGGAACCTCCTATGGTTCGGGTACTACTGGGCTCTTTGATGCTACAGCATCTTCACTTTTGCCTTCATTTTCACCTTTAGACCTGTTATACAATACTTTTTTGGTCTCATTAAGATGTTAACATGTGAAAAAATCAATGCTACAGTTGTATATGTGTGTATGTGCACACACACATACATACGTACGTACATACATACATACATACGTACGTACGTACGTACATACCGACAGACAGACAGACATTAATTACAGGTTCACAATTGAGGATCATTTCATTTGAATTCTTTAAATATCCCAGGCATCAATTGAGGGATAATACTACATATTATATGTACATGTATACATATATATATATATATATATATATATATATATATATATATATATATATATATATATATATATATATATATACATACATGTATAAATATATTATATATATATTTATTTCTATTTATAATTTTACAGAGACACTCTCAAACCCTTGAAAACATCAAAGTGGTTGAGCATCTTAAAGGAATTAAATTGTGTTTCTTTCTTTCTTTCTTTCCTTCTTTCTTTCTTTCTTTCTTTCTTTCTTTCTTTCTTTCTTTCTTTCTTTCTTCCTTTCTTTACAGGCAAATTTGTCAGACATTTCATTTGAAAAGTATTACACATGAAAACTCAACACTTGGCATGATTATACTTCTTTACATGAAGTCTTGATTTTTGTAAAGAAGTTCAACGTTTTTTAAAATTATGAAAATTAGGGCCATTTGAAAATTTAAATCTTGAATATCTTCAAAAATATTATAGGTACAGGTAAACAATCCAACTTCAATTAATATGTTTGTAACAGTGCACATTTTTGTATTTTACATGTGACCTCTGAAGGTCAAAGGTCAAGGTCATTTCGAGTTTCGAAATTTTTATGTAGCCATAACTGGGTCAATTTTCATCCAATTTTGATCATGTTGGGCTGAAATTGTAGCAACTGTGTAACACTACACATTTTTGTAATTTATATGTGACCTCTTAAGGTCAAAGGTCAAGGTAAATTGGATCTTTGAAATTTTCATCCAGCCAGAAATTGGTCAATTTTTATCTAGTTTTGATCATGTTGGACTCAAATTGTAGCTATTGTAACAGTGCACATTTCTGTAATTTTTGTAATTACATGAAACCTCTAAAGATCAAAGGTCAAGGTCATTTGGTCCTTTGAAATTTTCATCTAGCCATAACTTGGTCAATTTTTATCAAATTCCAATCATGTTGGACTCAAATGGTACATATTGCAACACTGTGCATTTTTGTAATTAACATGTGACCTTTAGAGGTCAGAGGTCAGGTCATTCAGCCCTTTGAAAGTTTCATCTACCCATAACTTGGTAAATTTTCATCTGATTAAGTTCATGTTGGGCTTAAATTATAGGTATTGTAACACTGTACATTTTTGTAATTTACATTTGACCTCTAAAGGTCAATAGCAATAGTACATTGTCATACCAATAAGCATTGAAGACACACACAATGATGTGTTATGCAGCAAATCATCTTTTCTAGTTTATCAAGTCTGTTCTTGCCCACTGGAACATCCACAGTGTATAATGAATGACCAATGAATGTACAACAAATATCAAAAGAAGACAGGGTGATAAAAAGTCAGCCACAAATGTATTGTTTTGCATTGTGACTGAGGGTGAGGGAGGGGACAGGTTACTGTTGTCCTGGTGTAAGAGGAGCCAGTTATTAACATTTGCTAGCCAGGTCAGCAGCATTGTTGATGTGTCAGCTGGAAGCTTTATGTGTTACACTGACATGACAGCCATCTAATCCTCATTGTCTGGCGGCCTGGGCACTCCTCTCATGCAGTCGGCTGCTTGCAGCTATGCTTGTCCTTATAACACACCAACTTCCTCTATATGTATCCACGTCTACGTCTACCTTGCTTAATTCTCTCCCCTGTTCCAACTGCAATGCTTTAACCAGGTGGCAAAAGATTTTGTGAGGAAAGCTTATATGTTAGTCCCAATATCAGAACATTATCTTTTGCCTCCTTGGCTGCCTGTCTAGTCTGACATATATTTTCAGTGGCAGCTTCAGTCAAAGAATCAAAGGCCTGGAGTCTGTTATGCAGGCAAATTTACATTGTATCACAGCATTGTTTTGTCAGAGAAATATTTCTGTTTTGAATAATGACAAAACCATCCCAAGTCTGCTGCCCTTTGCATCAGACTTTAAATGCTGAGATTCTGCGTCTTAAGTTTAACTCATACTTCATGTAAGAGGAAAGGTCTCCAGTTTAACGCTCAGCAGGCAAGTAACAACCACTGCAAGTTCAAAAAGAGCTGTAACTTGTCATTGGGTCCCCTTCTCACAGACAAGCATCACATTCCATTAGGCTCCAAAACTGTTATAGTTAATGATAGTCTCAAGTCAGTGCCACAATCACTGACTAAGGCCTGTCACCATAGCATGGAATGAGTTAAATCATACACAAGCCGGAAATAGTCATCTTATTAGAAATGCTCGTTATTATGAATAAAAACAAGAATTTCCTCACGTGGAAGATAAGATGCACATAATCGTAATGTTGGAGCTGGTTATAATTAAAAATGAAAACAAATGTGTTCCTCATATGCTCGACTAGATGCAAATAATCATCATATCGGAACTGGTCGCTATAAAAAATGAAAACAAAAATCTTTGCTTCAGTTCTGCCCGACTTCACATGCCACTGATGCACCTGTGAGTGAACACATTTACACCTGATTACATTGTGAGTGACTCAGCTCAGCACAAACACTGTATCCCTGTGATCTCATGAATCATTTAATTAGCACATTTACTGGTCAGTCAGCAGGAAGAGCTCCTGTTTCTCAGCCACAATGAGCCAGTAGCTGACCACCACAGGCAAGGCCATTCACACCCAGTGTTACTTTGATCTTTTTGTTATGGGTCTCAATGACTCAACCAGTCTTGTTATGAAGGATGACACTCCCAGCCTGAATGGTCATAATGATGTTGGTCATGACCATGATGACGATGATGACAATATCGGTCACATCATTTCTACTGAGTTACACTGGTTCGTCATAAGGACCTGGTGACGTGTATCTTTCTACTAATGTATTTTCCCTGTTTCTGTAAGATTCCAGAGTGTTTATGTATGACAAGTATCAGTGTATTTTTGTGTAAATACACATAGGCACATACATGCATATACATAATATATATTGTACATGTATGCTTTAATATGACACGTACATATACAGTTGTACATATAAAGTCTAAATAGTTTTGCTGAGCTGAGTTCTAAGACTCCAATACAATACCCGTGGGGTGTGTAAACTGTTATTCAACTGCCATTTAGCAGGAATTTAAAAGAGATCTAAGAAATGTATGGAGACATGAAAATGTTAATAGATTCAATAGCTCTTTGAGGGGACATTTATTAGACTTGACAATTTGTCTGTGATTAGCATAATAAGGTAAACGTGCATGCAGTGATTTAGACAGCTATTGAGGTAATTACCCCACTCTGGCTGACGATGGAGGACTGCATCTCGAAGGAAGCAGTACAAACCCTCAGCCAGGCTGCTAATTTGCATTCTGCTACAGCATGTTTGTCGGCCAAAGACAAACCAGGAAGGGAGGACTGTGTATACTTACGCTCGTTCTTGGGAGTCCAGCGTTTGCACAAGCTCATCTCGTTTGTTGACAATGACAACCAGCTCGTCAAGCAGTAGCTTCTCCCGGTGCTTCTGAGCTTCCGTCTTTTGCCAGTCTGCAAGTGACAGAACAAACAAGTGAAGTGCATGCCCGATCCTCTGCTGGCTTGAATTAGGCATTAATTGGAAATTGAAATTTATAGAAATAAATGTCAATTAGGGCTATACATGTGTGCCGGACTGGGATAATCGCTTTTCTCTATTTGGACACGGATGACCTGAGGGTGTGTTATGACAAAGCACCTATTTTCTGCCAAGTTGGTTTTGCCAATGATGTATCGCTTATGATTCTGATTTAATGGGTAAAAAGCAAGGCAAATTAATTAGTATGCTACATTAAATAATTGCATCTGTGGGAAACAGTTATGAAGCACGATCGGGCTCTGTAATGGATGCTATTGCCAATAGCTCAGTAATCAGCACTGCCAATACTCTGACCACAAACATTTGCCTTGGTTGTTGACTGGCACAGTGGAGATGTTGCGGTACTGACCCAGGTTCCCACTCACACGCACGCTCCATCATCCACGCACCAATCTCGCAAGCACTAGCCAGGCAAATGGCTCCCTTTGTTTCCGCCACTCAGTAATTGATCATATCGTTACAAGATGGCAAACAACCGGGAACAAACAGTGGATTCCGTCAACCAATATGCACACTGGAGTGACTCTCAAATGCAGCCGTATCATTTGCGGAGTTCTCAAAAAGAAAACTCATAACACGTGTTTCACTGACAATTTTCTCAAATGTTCACTGAAACATTGCACCATCTTCCATGATACGAACAAGCAAATTCATGGATTGCATATAAACATTGACAATGAATTAATCCTAGCTTGTTCTTTCAATTAAACAAATTGCCTGGTCTAAGATCATGAATTTATTATGATTTGTCATCCGTATATTTGTCGATTCATTTAGTTGGGGATGCTTCACAAATGGAAAGTTAACAAAACATTGGCAGCATGAGCAAAGGGCACACTAATAAAAGCCACTTCAAATACTCGTGTTACTACTGAACAAACCTGACATTTAGAAATGAATTATAAAGTATAAGGACGTTTTCAATGTGCCATAAGTACACACAGACAACCTCCTGCACTCTACAATCATCGCAGGCACAGGAAAACAAGCAAGGTATGCATTAGCAGCATTTTTACATGACCATACATAACCTTGGTCTGTTTATAGAATTTTTCAAAGTTATACCAGGGAGCCTCCAGGGGGTAGGAAAAGTGCACAGAAATAATCCCGTTATGCTCAAAATTGGTTTTACCATAGTGTTGCCTCAGCAATCCTGTTATCTTTCAAAGTTGCTCAATTATATTTTACTGAGTGCTTGTTCTGCTGCAGAGAAAAAAGTGCAAGGGACTACCGAATAATGGCATTTAATTGTATTATGTTTGTTTAGTGCTCGATATGCATATATATACACACCATCTGAGTATACATAGACTGGGCTATTATGAAAACATCTGCTTTTTTACTCATTTTTCTTAAAACTTTAAAAGCTTATTTAACATTTTCTATGGCTCTTTTGTTGCTGTGTTTTGTTTCATATGTATTTATTGTCTAAATGTATTTCAGGTGGCATCGCTTATCACAAACATTTGCTCAGGACTCCATCTATTCTATTCTACACACATATTCGAGACCCACTCTTTTTCTTTTGATTGTACTAGCACGAAATATTCCTGCAGCCCAGGCAGAGAACTGATGTCACATGGTGGCAGAAATAGTTGTGGATGTTCAAAGAGAGATGGAGTCACCATAAATCTTTATTCTTGGCCTACCAGCAGTGCTACCAATGATCCCACTCTCTTTCGAAAAGTTCTCGTAATTTTTCTGTCCGGTTCTGTGATCGGTATCCTGCTCCTTTTCCGATGCTCTGTCTGTAAATGTGTACTTTGTCTCAAACTTCAAAGGCTTTTCCTGAACCAGGTTCCACCTTTAAACATTGCTTTGTGTAATGATATCTACTTATTTGTTGGATCTCACTGCTTTACTCTCACATTCACCACTGTCAACACTTGTAGGCTTATGTTCATTTGATTTTTTTTCTTTATTCTGCACAAATGGACTAAAGGATGTGTCCTGGTGAGAAAAAAAAATCAGGATTTTAAGACAAAGTATGCTGAGGTGATACGGATCATGTTATACTGGATTCTAATACTGTGTCAAACACATTTTCCTGTTTTGTATCCGCCTGTAATGTGATTTTGGCATCAAAAGAGGGTGCATCACAATTGAATCCATTTAGACAGTGTTAAGTTCATGTAATTTACAGCTTCAGCCATCATTTGACAAATGTCCTCATTACACATGGTTACTTTGCAGCCTGCATGTGGCTTAGGTCCTACAGTGCCTGGCCCGTTACGATCGCATTCTGAGGCCCTTTGTAGCTCATTCCAGGTCTGTTCCAATTCATACACATGCACATCTTTTTTTCTCATACTTTACTGTAAACATACACGTTAAAGAGCCATTTACGCCTGAACATCTACTTCCAAATTTGTAGAAAATTTATACAACATTTTTGTTGATGATTCCACCCATTTAATTGTGCAGATAAGGTGCCTGAAAATATCAGTTTTAATGTTTGGATGTTATGTCGTACAGAATGTTGAAGCGAAAACCAGGAACCACATTATATGAAAATAAAACTAACTTTTTTAAACGAATAAAAACTTCATGTCTTCAAAAATAAGATGGTAAAATTGTACATATACTATCTGGAAACAAAAAATACATGGATGGTATCTTGGCATCAAAGCCTAACATCCAAGGGAGTTAGGAGTTGGGGCTATTTTTGTAGGCACTATCTCCTGTCTCACAGTTAATAAATTTTGGAGACCAACTAATACCCCATTTTGTACATTTTGGTGGGTATTTTGTGATCAGATCTGAATGTAGCTATAAGTTTCTTGATAGTGTACACTTGGCATTCCAGCCCCCTTTATTTATAGTGTGTAGATGTATAAACAACACAAATTCACACGGAATAGGAAGGTAGGTAAAACTGGAAAATTTGAAGAAGAAAAAAACGAAAAACCCACAGCATTTCATCCACCATTCAGGCAAGGACAACACACTCATGTGAAGCCACACCAGTCAGTGACTGGTCATTGGCAGGCAGTCTTAAGGTTCCCCCCACACCTAGGTGTCACAGGAATTGTGCTCCCTGCCTCCTCATGCTTCATCCTCTTTATCATGAATGCAAACTTCAATCAGCACACTTGTGTGCAATGTTTACCAGGACCCATCAAGTCTAAATTGATACAACCTAATCTCTCACTCAAACTGCCCATGACAATGCTCAACTGTTATGGATTTGACAATTGGAATAAGAAACTCCTTCCTTTCACACTTTTATTGTTTTGGGTTTTTTTTTTCAAATATAATTCCAGCTGATGCCCTACCATTTCTATAAAGTTGCTGTGTCATATTGACAGAGACTGAAAAACAGAGTGTCAGGGTTGAACTATAGAGCGAACTGGCAGCACTCTTGCACTGGGTTCAAAGCAGGGAGTTTCGTGACAGTACTGATTGAACTAATCCCCTCTAATCCACAAAGACCTTGGCATGCAAAGCCTGTCATTAGGACTGGAGGAGTAAATACCAGGCTACCACAGCCGGGGCTGGGTGGCTTCCAGCCACTACATATAACAACGGTTTGTCTGCCAGATACATGCCCTGTAACCCTTGTACCCACTCAAACACAGCATCCTTCTGATTTGTCATTTAACAACTTTTCATATCCAGCCTTCCTCAATTGTAATCTGCTGAACATTTTCTATGTTCATTCCTCCTGAACTACTATCTTCTAACAAGTTTCCATATTGTATCTTCACCTGTAATCTTCCGTAGTCCCCTTCATTTATCATCATCTGACAATTTTTTGTGTTTTTCTTCCTTCCAAATATGGGACATTCATATTAGCTAAATGCTGCTTTGGCCCGTATCACTTAACCAGCAAGTATCCATATATACATCCAGATCCATATATCAATTATGGTAAAAAATATGCAGCTCTTGCCAAACCAGCTACTATGGAAAAACAAACAATCTGAAAACAGAATCATGCACTCCACACACTGACTGCACTTGACGTACGGAGGGTTCATCATGTACTTGGAATAATCTGCATGTCCTGTATTGCAGTCATATTCTTTCCCACCTCCTGACGATTTTCATCTCCTCATAATTTTCTGTATTTCCTTCCTCGGCAATTTCCTTTATACTGAATTCTCTTCAGCTGTCACCACGGACAACTTCTCATTATATTCTCTCTGAGTTTTCATTGCATTCAATCCTGTTCAGTTATCATTTGCTGACAGCTTTCCATATTCATTCCTCTTGATTTATCATTTGCTGATGTTTTCCATGTTCACTACTGCTCATTTATCATTTGCTGATAGGTCACCAGATTCTCTCCTCCCACGGAGGGTAGTGAGAGACCCTCCTCGCTCCTCCTGATTTGACATTTGCTGATAGCTTACCACATTCTCTCCTCATGATTTTTCATTTGCTGATAGTTTACCTGATTTTCTCCTCCTGATAGTTACCACATTCTGTCCTCTGATTTATCATTTGCTGACAGTTTACCACATCTTCTCCTCATGATTTATCATTTGCTGATAGTTTACCTGATTCCCTTCCACTGATTTATCATTTGTTGTTAGTTTACCACACTCTCTCCTAATGACTTGGTGATAATTTTCAATATTAATTCCTTTTTAATCAGCACTATATTTATCCTGCTGGAATTGTCATCTGTTAATTTTCGCTGTTCATGTGACACCCCCCCCCCCCCCAAAAAAAAGTTACATATGTCATTGAAATTCAAACTAAGTATTGTTCTAACCTGCAGTCAATAACTTCAGTTTTATTTTCATTGTTTAAATAACATGTAGTTGTGACGATCAAGATGGCTGCATGACCAGCCTGTCTTTAGCTCGCATGATACATGTATATTGAATAAAAAATTAATGCCTTCCAACCTGTATATGGGATGAGCTGAGCTTCTGCTGCAGCTTGACCTGAGTTAAGATGAGCTGAGCTGAGCTGAGCTGAGCTTCAGCTGCAGCTTGACCTGAGTTGAGATGAGCAGAGGTGAGCCTAGCTTAACTATAAGTTGATAGTATATGAGATACCCAAATACTTGACTTTGTGACCAAAATTTTAAATTTATCAGTGTAAAACCATGAAACCATAACTTTCAAGTTTTAAAAATCATCTGCAGAACCAGTGGACTTGAATCTTGTGCCATGAAACCCTGAACAAAAAGCTGCTGCTTGATGATGCAGGCAACTCATCACCATGCAGTACTCCCACATATACTTCTGAGGGAGCATAACATAGGGTAGATAATCTGCAGTGAGCTTTTATATCATACTTTGTTCTATTCTAGAAATACAAAAAAGTTACCCCAGATCAGCACAGTTTACAAAGATGCACTGCTATGTTCTGGGAGCAAAGCCTCTGCATTTGAACACGCAGTGAAAAGACAAGGTAACTGTTGATGAAAGAAGACATACAATGTGCTAAAATGAAATATATATATATATATATATATATATATATATATATATATATATATATATATATATATATATATATATATATATATTAAAACTGTACTTGCAGCCCAGCAAAATGCATAGCTTGGCTCTTAATATTTAAGCCGTCTTGCACGTGGCCATCTTTCTCAAGGGAACTGCCCATGGTCCTTCTCACGAGAAGCCACCTCCCCTCAATGTTGCCACAATTGAAGCAAGCTTGGACTGCTTAATACACGCGAGAGGCTGACCACTGGTATGTGATAACAGCTTACTATATGGTCAAGCTTTTACGCTAGAAGATGACTTTGTCACACAATGGTTCCGTGAATTAATTTGTATTTATCTGTCAGTAGGAGTAGAGATGAACTGTATACTTTACTTGTTTTTGGTGGGAGGATCAACAGCTTGGGTTTTTTTTTATTTTCAAGTGGGACAAAACAAAGCAAAACAAAACAAAATTATATAAAGCTTATAACTTTCACAGTAACTTCTTTAAGCATTTCATGCACTTTAGGCCACTTTATACTGTATACTTGTAAATAGTCCCAAGGGACACATATTTTATTTTATTATTATTATTTTTTTTTTTTAAATATGGTTTAATTTGGAATGATTGACTTTGGAATATTTTTTTCTCTGATTGAAGTTGAATCCAACTTGGGTCAATCCTGGGGCATACAATTTGGGAAATTAATTTTTGGAGGCCATTTTGGGAAATTAAATGCTCAGAATTAGAGATGATTGCACACTATGTTTTCCTGCTAACAATCAGACAGCAGCCCATGTTGTTTTCTTGTTTGTGTAGCGGTCCGTTTTAAAAACTGCTTTAGCTTTGCTTTGTGATGTACATACAACTAACCTAAGTAACACTAACTAAAGTAGGTTTGTCTACCAGACAAATATCCTTCAACAATATGCTTAATTCTGTATGCAATCAAAATAGAGTTTTCTTTTTTCGTAATTTTACACTGGAAATGTATTTTCACAGGAGTTTCACCTCAAACATATGATCCATACAAGAGCCAAATTTCCACCCAGTTTTAAATGAACAGGTCAGAGGCTAAAACAACAACAATCTATTCTGTAGATGAAACAATAACACAGATAGAGCCTCATTTTTCTTCCTTTTTTCCAATTTTCCTGAAACCAATGAGACCTTGCTGGGTATTGCGTTTACAGGCTTATAGATATCTGTAGATTAGGGGAGCCATTGAGGAGCCGGCACTGGCAGTGGGCAGAGGCAGCCCAGCTGCAGGCAGCCCACTGATTCTCACTCTCAGTAATTATGTAACCGTACCTGCACCACCTTCCCGCAAGCGACATCACAATTTGCAAATTTGATTTTTTTTCCCTGCGGCAGTAATACTGTTTTACCCTCAAGTTTCGCTCAGAAGAAAATAATTATGCAGTTACTCATGTTGGGGGAATCTGACCCGGTGTCATCGTTAATGGGTCCGGCGGGGATTCAGATGCGCCAGTGTACACATTGGGCCTTCCTAATATGTGTATATTTCATTAAGAACACTGTATGCCTTTCATAGGGTTTCATCGGAAATAATGATGGTGCAGTGGCGGCAAAGCGATATTATGAAATGTACACATGACTATGTATTCACTGGGTTCGGTATGTACATTGATTATCAGAGATCAATACCTGAAGTATCTTGCCTATTGCAAAATATTGACCTCGCCACTCAATGCCTATTAATAAGGTTATTCGTCCAACCATAAAGTTATATTAATTTGCC
Organism: Hermodice carunculata; assembly: GCA_964020975.1. Classification (NCBI taxonomy): domain Eukaryota; kingdom Metazoa; phylum Annelida; class Polychaeta; order Eunicida; family Amphinomidae; genus Hermodice; species Hermodice carunculata. Next base: position 21,275 of record CAXHWN010001564.1, on the reverse strand, counting down.
ACACAGTTTTGTTTTGGCTCCCCTTTGCTAATGAGTGTGCTCTCTGTGGCTGTTATCGCATGCTCTATGGCGAGGATTCGCAGGTAGAAGGGCGGTGAATAGGTAACAATGAAACTGATGTGCCCACAAGGAGGTAGGTATCTGTTATCCCCACAATAACGACACACAGTCTACCCCCCATGTTTCTTGTGTCAAGCCCAGTCCTGTTCCTTCCTCTAAATATTTGATATCCGCGCGTCTATACAAGAATTCCTTATGTTACCTAGGCTCCACTCTCGTGCCATCAACTGCTCATGTGTGGGGCAGATGCTTGCACAGCAGAGAAAGCAACACTTTAATCTTTCCAGCGTGGGCTAAATTCTTCCCCATTATTTTCTGCATTTTTGCATCCTCAGCGCTCAAAGCTATGTGTCTGCTGCCATTGTGAGCTCTATGCACCTGCAAAACTTCTGGGCAAGCCTTTGAGATATGCTGTGATCCTGTCATTCCATGTAACAATTGGCCAGCGACCATACTGAACCGAGGCCACTAGCTTACCCCGTGGGTCTCTAAATGGGTCCACCGAGGAGCTGACAATGTTCTGTTACCCAGCATTCGCACAGACAGGCAACACAAATGTACAGCAAGAATGGGATTGATTGAACAGCAATTAGTACCAAATAGCCGGATTAGCACTTTCCTGGCGAAATGTTAAGAGCTTTATTGTGTTGGCAACAAACAAACACCAAAGCACAGGTCTCTTTTGCCTATACAAGCTAAACATCAACCGACCTGTTCCTAAGTAAGTGTTGGGATACTGGTCAAAGGTATATAACGCAATTCATGTATATGTTCTAGAAACCTGTGCCGCTCCAAAACCTGTTATTGTCTCTGCATCACTGGCTAATGGATGCATTTGCAAAGTGGTTGATGTGAAGAAAAAAGAAAGAGACAAGCCCAGTGTGGCGGCTGGATGAGCACTCGGCAAACATCTCTGCAGCTGAAGTCACAGCTGTGGGCCCTGTGTAATGGCAGCACTGGCCAGACGCTTGTGCCACTGATGGCCAGGCTGTGGAGTGGTTGTACCACAGTCCAACTTACCACTGCAACACAACTCTGCTTTTACACCTTCCAAAAGGTGAAAGTGACCAGCAGGCAAAAATACTGTTCTCAATGTAACTTTTTAAAAATTTTTAAATCGACTGCGGTCCAAAAAGAAGTCACTTTGACTGGATTGAGTCCATAAAGTTAACATTTGCATATCAGTTTTTTCTTAATATTTTCTTACCAAACAGAATGTCTGGACTAAACTATATCACAACTCAAACAATTTCTACTTTATATACAATGGTCCCCTTTAACTCTTTCAGTGCTAAGTTTTGACCGAGTCAACAACTTTCCTCGGAACACTTTGGGCACATTGTCCCAAAGCATGCCGAGGTGAGCTGCTGACTGGACCAGTCTTTTGGTCTGCACTCCCTTGAGGTAACTGTACACACGCTGACACTTGCATGGAAAGTTGACTTATCAGAAGCTGGCATCATTTTGTCAATTCAAGCTACACCCCACCCCCACTACAATAACCTGAGCACCCTCATAGGAAGCCACCTTCATCATCTGCCCACTTTTCTATTGCAGAAAGTGCGGCCTTATTCTGGGGACCTTTATAGTCTATACATTAAATTTGTTTACTATGGGGTTGGGCAGAACTCCTTACCCTCTGATATGACTAGAAATGGATGAAACTGGTTAGGCAATTTGATATAGTGTGATTCTTCTCTCATCAACCCTTGCCTTGTTTTTCTATTGCTAATTGAGGGGACCATTGTAGTTAGTACATTAAACACTGTTGAGCAACTGAGTGACCCATGTTCATAAAGTACCACCCCTTGAAGACAATGGCCAGAACCCACAGCACAGTCATCAAACTTATCAGGACAGACTCTAAAAAGAGGCCCATAGGCCTAATGCTCTGCTGACACATACTTTGTTGACCACCACCAAACATTTATTTCTTGAGATGCATTTCCTCTATGACCCTAAAAAATCAGTCAAGGTCATCCACGTGATGCTACAACAATTTTCCATATGAACACACATTTGAGCTACATTTGGTATTGTTCTCCTTCTTCTTTATCAACATATTGACAAGTGTCCTTTTCTTAAGTGCTTAATGACCTTGAAAATAGGTCAAGGTCACACAACATATTACAAAATTTGACCACTGCCCTAATGCAAATTTGGTATCAGTTTTGCCGTACCATCTCAATTTGTTATGCCATGTGCATCACAATAAAATCATTTCCTCATATGCATTCACTGTGTGATATTATGAAAGTAGGTCAAGGTCACCCATATTATGCAGTATTGAACTTCTATACATGATCCACATTTGTGGTGCATTTGCTATTGTTATCCTTTTTACTTCTCAACATATAAAATTTAGTGTCCTTTACTACATCCTTAAGAACCTTGAAAGAGAGGTCTTCACTCAAAATTTTGCCATTTGATCATTGGCCTAACACTTATTTGGTGTAAACATAGAAGTTCCATCTGAACTTATAATCAAAATAATAAATTTAATGTACTTTTAATACCTATGACACTAGTTCCATTAAATACCCCCTAGTGGTGCCACAATGACTCCCCATCATAGCATTTTGTCTGTATAATATATCTGTAGTGGTATGTTGACACGTGCACAAGTTCATGCATCATCATCATAACAAAAAAATTATTTTCTGAAATGTATTCCCTCTGTGACCTTAAGAAAATAGGTCAAGGCCACCCATATTAAGCAATATAAAATGTCTACAAATGATACACATCTGTGGTACATTTGGTATCATAAGCCTTATTCTGCCTTAACCTATTGATTTTTAATGTTTCACACATTCACGCTATTTTACAATGTGAAACGAATTTCACAGATATCCCTTCTCTGGTGGTCTTTTCAACAATGAATGAATACGATATATTTGAACAAAATGTTGTTTATCAGTAATGCACATTACAAATATAAGATTAGTCAGTATCTGACGGGATTCATGAAGAAAATTATGAGTAATTGTCAACAACCACATCATAACAATAATACTACATGCACATGTATACATTTTCCTCTGAGGTGTGCTATGCACTGATCCATCAGGAAACTGTCAATATCTGTACCACTCCTCACACTGTTTGGTTAGAGACTCAGTCAAGGGTTTTGCTGTGAGTGCTTTGGGGGCAATGCACCTATGACACACTGGGGAAAGCTGCTGACCTGTGCCATTCTTTTATCTGGAACCAGAAGTCCCTGCATGGCAGTACAGTGCTCCCTGGTTATGAGGACACCCATTACATGCTGTATTCTGCTATACCCTGGTGGCTCCCTTGGCTCCCACTGAGGCTCTCTGTCTCCTACTTTGATGCTGAATGTCCCTGTGTTATCTGGCAGTTTTGCTATAATGCGGTGTACTCCATGGACCCCATTGTCAGTGTTATAAGGAGGGAGCACTGTACATGTACATTAGATAAATGGCCTTTTTTTAACAGGGAAAGAAAGAGTTAACTTGGCTTTGGAATTATGAGATGGCTGAGTGTAATGGACGAATGTGTGAGCATCTGAACTCTGTATCCAGAGATGTCAACATTAAAAACTCCATTTCTGGGACAACTGGGAGAGTACTTCACACACACAAAATAAATAACAAACATTACAGAAGAAAAGTCTAACTTCTGATGTGGGATAAATGCTAAAAACAGTAAGATTTTAGCTAATTTCAACTGTCCCTGAGGATACAGGGTTGGCAACATTGCTGTATCTGACTGTATATAAAACAACAATTATTTGTCATCACAAAATAGTAAGGGAGCAAAAAATATCAAAAAAGAAAATTGATAAGGGTATGAACAAAAAATCTAGATTTACATTTTCTGTGTACTTTTTCCCTTGTTTTTTTTTTTTCTATTGTGCAACAGCAATACAAGTCTCCCCAAAACATTGGAAACATGTTTGACATTTCTTTTGGGAAAATATGGGTTATAGGAAGGTTGCTGCTGACAGGGAAAAAAAGGCATGTACATTTTGAATTTTGTTCCTGTTTGTCAAAAATGAAAATCAATAACGGCATGAACCATAAACCTGGATCTGAACTTTCTGTGTCTTTCTTTTTTTTTTTTTTGGTTTCATTTTTCTTTTTGTATTGTACTTTGGTCACACAAGTTTCCCCCCAAAAAACATTGGATAGATGTTTGACTCTAACCAACTTCTGTAGGAAAAGTTTTGAAATGTTTTGTGGGTATTTGTTGTTAAATTCATCTGCCTTGACTCCAGTGTGGTTTTCCACACGGCCTACGTGCCCTTCCCCGGGGCCCAGGATCCACCCCTACAAATGAATATTTATGTCATACCTTCTATGGCCATCATCGCTCGCAGCTCCCGGTTCAACAGTTCAAATCGTCTCTCCAGATCGTCTTCCTTCTCCCTGCAATGGACAAGGAAGAAAACAATCCCATTACTGACACAGTTCAAGCCAGCGTGGCTGCCTCAGGAAGACCTTAGCAGTTCACCACAGAATTTGGGCTGAAGTCCTTGCTACAAGGGGCATTAGAGAGCATTACAATAATTGGTTTAAGCAAGCATTTTGTAGCAACCCTACTCAGCAGCCAGATTTTGTCTACAGTTGGGTCTGGTGGCCAAAGAGGAGGGTTATGAATGTGTATGGGGGACTTGAGTGCATACTTGGGGTGATCAGGAGTTAGATCAATGGGTCTAAGAAGCAAAATGCTAGGCAGATTTGTAACCGGGCTGAAGCGTACATAGCCACAACATGTTTATTTGTGGACCCAAGCAGCCCAGGAGGAAATGTGAAATAGGATTTCCACAGCTCAAGTATATTAAGTCACTGGATTACACTAGCAATGAATTGGTGTGACTTGGCTTAATCAGAGCTGATTGAGACTTGAGATGACATACCATGCGACGGCTGGAGTCGAGCAAGAAGGAAACGTGCAACAGCTACATCCTGGATGGTCTTCCCATCACTGGGCCCTTGCTTACACACTCATTTTGGTCTCTGTCAATCTGAGCCGCTGACTAAGCATGGCTAATTGATTAATTAGCATCCCCTGCATTTGACAGCTTTCTCTCTCGCTTCCCCACCTCTTTCAGTCTCAGTGTCTCACGGCAACTAGTTTTATCACCTAATGTGTCTTAATATTTTCATTGTAACCTGATCTCTGTTTAATACAATAACAATTTTGCCAATAATGTAATCAAAAATTTGGTGGAGAAGAATATGAATCAATGATATCAGTTTTGCTGTGTTGTGTGGGCAAGCAGTTCGCATGTTGTTGCCATTTTGCAAGACAAACAAGCCAGCTGCACTAACAGAGAGGACGGGATCAGGATAATCCTAACAGCAAACTGCTCCGCCACAATGAACCATTTTTGACTCATACCACCCAGTAATAGCAGCACAAAACACACCAACACTGAGCTCTCTCCATTCATGCCAGTCTTGTCAGGCCAAATATTCGGCAAATAAAAACATGCACACTTTTCTGCTGGCCACTTTGCTGAGCCGCAGGCAGCAACAGTTAGAGAACCATTAGCAAATGTTCAATAGAGACGTGTCAAAACCATAACACTACGTCTGCCTTTAATGGAGTCCTTAGATGGGTCTCCGGCCAGATTAAGCCGATCCTCCACCAGCTCAGCTCACAAACCTTTGGGCCACCCGCTCAAACGCACTCGAGAAAATTAAATTTATGAAAGGCAAATAAACTTAAAGCTCTCAAGGCCCTTCTGCCTTCGTCGCTTCATTTGTGGTCGTAGCCTGAGATTACATCCTTGGTCCTTGTTGCACGACTTTGAAAAGGAAAGCAGCCAAGTGAACGAACAAACAATGTGCCCTAAAAGCTGTACATTTGAGCACTAGCAAACACAAACAGATAACCCACTTGTCCCTGAAGGCTATAGCTACTTGCTACCTAAACATAAAACACCCAGTTTTCATTGCTATTTACTCATAAAATTTGTTTCCATTCACCATTCCATTTACCAGGTAAATGCTGGAACTGTGCTTGAAATGATACAAAATTACGCTGGGTCTCCCGGAACAATGCCCTCCCTTTTTGCCCAATTGAATTGACATTGGTTAAGTTTGCTGTTTGTGAACATTTGATATGTGCTATTTAACCTGCCCCCTTGACAAGAAAGTGAAAGGGATTTATTTACTCCAAATACCAATCAAAGGACTAGCCCAACATGGCAAATTGGGCAACAGTGGTTGAATATTGACCGCCCGCCGCCCGCCCGCGGTCCTTATTCACCTTTGCCCTCCCCACAGCTATTTTCAACAATTTTAGTCTTGCTGGCACAAATGGCTTAAATTTCATTTTTCTCGGCGATTGAGCTTTATGTCGGCAGAAAATGAACTGTCTATTTGCTATACAGGCTTAAACCCTGTCACATTGTGCAATGAACCACAAACACCGGGTATTATCAGTCCCTGCCACCGTGACATTCAAGTCTTGGTAAACTCACATAATTCTCATTTTACAGGTATTAATGTTCCATTAAATGCCCACTTTGTGGTGAAAGAGAAAAAATTTGAAATGGTGAGAAAAATCTGTGGTGGGCCAGCCGGTGCAGATGCTAGCTTGCTTATCCCCGTATCATAATGAAATAGCCGTCCAGGATGCATCTGCTGCGGCCTAATCCACAAAAACCCTCCAGCTCTCTCCAAATTCCTCCCTCCAGCCCTCTACATATCATACCAGAAATTCAATATTGCATTTTTCTCAGGCACAATCAGACAAAGACTTGGTCCTTGGTGGTCCCCCCCCCCCCCCCCACAGTTGCAATGAACAGTTGGAGGAAGCCCTACACTATGGCGGGGCTTCAGGTGTCAGAGGCAGAAATTTGAGCAGGATGGAGAAATTAACCAGCAGCAAACAGTGTAGGTCTGCAGATTAGCCGTCACCCGCGGTGGTGTCATCTGGCAGTGAAGCACGCTTAATCAAGCGATACAGTAGGAAGGTAATCAGTGACAGTTACCCACTCTCACAACTTCCCTATTGGTCTACGGTCAAGACCTACTGGCTAGGGACACCCCACCGATGCTTATTGTGGCCAACAAAAGCCGCTTCACAATCGTAATTGAAGTACATCATTTATAATTAGACTACTATTCAACTAGATAATTTGCTCTTTTGATCTGTTGGAAGAATGAGAGACTCATGGTGCCCCCTAGTGGTATTGCAGTATTATGCTTTCAGCTCCATGCTCACGTAACATCTGCAATGATGTTCCTACTTGTTCCATTGACCAACAACCTTCAAAAAACACACCTGAATTTGGTTGACACCTCTTGACTATGACCTGTGTCACACAACTACCGCATCAAAATAGCTCTTAGTTCGAATTTCATGGGCTATACATTCATATATTTGCCAACTGTGAGGTAGAATTACAGACTAAATGTGTGTGGGACTGCGTTAATTGACTTGCTGAAGAGGTGCTTCATGCTGCAGTTTGAACAGAACTGGCGGCAAACACTGGGCCACACGGCCACAATGATACCTCTCCCTGGCACCGAAAACAATCCCGCCGAATGCCCACAAAAGACAGTAAAATATACTCCAACCTGCCAAGCAGGAAGGTGAAGAACAAACAGTGACTTGTGTAGGTACACATGTTACTCCATTCAACCAACAAACACAAAGCTAAATCCATAGGTTTTTCCTTTGCAAGGCAAGCTAGACCAGGAGGTATCATTGACGACTCTCAACAGATCTCGCATAGTTGCCATGACCCACACAGACCTGGGCGTTCTTGGACAGAAATTTACACCCCGACAAGAGTGATACTCCACTTTGTGAGCCAGCCGCCCAGCATACAGCCTATTCTGCTGTTCTGGCTCAGACAATGGGCTGTCCAAACCATGACCACGCAGACACAGGGACCCGCCACCCTGTCACTGTGTGAAATTGTCTCCATGCTAAATTCAACACCTTTGTTCACAAAATAACTCCACAAAACAATGACTTGTCATCAATGCAACCCTAGGTATCCATGTAATATCAGACTTACAAACAGAGCTGTGTGTATCATGGAATTTTCCATGTGTTCTTTCAAAACTATTTCAAAGTGTGAAGAAAAGTGTCTTAAATTAGGAGGTTCAGAGAATGCATGAGAAGTAAAATCATACCACAGTCACTCAACAGACTTTTTAGTTGGCAAAGAGCCTGAATGTGTTGCTCATGCATGTTATCTGTACATTCATTCTGACTCAAAATAAAGATTATCTGTCTGTCTGTCTGTCTGTCTGTCTGTCAGTCATGTCAAATACTTCACAACTTGGCACCATGTAAGTTCTGTACTTCTCTCTTCATGAATTCAGTATTATGTAGTTCTAGTGAGAAAATCACTCCCTGTTTTAAGTCTAATTTTTGTTTTCAATCAACAAATTACAGTCACTTTTACTGCTAGACTCTGCATGTCAATATTTGAGCAGAGCCAAAATATTCATTACATGTTCAGAGAGAGAGAGACAGAGAAGTTAAGCAGCAAAAAGTGTTATCATGGTAACTATACCTGTACAAGTCAAACTAAAAAACATATGATTAACACATGTAGACATGGCTGAGTCCCCAAGTGAAAGTTTACCAAACCCAATTTTTCTGAAATCCACTGAAATAGTAATTTCTCCTCTACTTTATAATGGATAGGTCAGTCTTTATTTTACTGAATTCAGTTCGTAGACTGAAAACTTTCACCCATGAATTACAATCTCTGATTTCATGGGCCTTTAAACAAACTTGAAGGTCTCCTATCAACTGATGAATCAAATATATAACAACTGCAGCATTTGAAACAGAAAGGTAGACTAGAAAATGACTGATGCAACCAATAAACAAGCACACAACTTGTTCATCAGAACAACGGGTGTAACTGTAAAACTATTATACTGTAGGACAACTAGGGTATAACAGACATATATCAGAAGATGGTTGATGCAATCAATATACCAATGTTTGGCTTCTTCATGAGATCAACAGCAATCTATTATGTAATCAATAGTAATCTATCAAGTAAGTATCACTTGTTCATCACAACACTGGGTAAAACCTATATACTTAAATGATTATTTGCATGATATATACTGAGATAGTTATTAAGAAGACATACATGTATGCCTGAATAACAATTAACAAGATATTCGCCTAAATGATTATTTACAAGACATGTGTGCAACCATTGCATCACTGTGATAGATCTGGTGCAACATGTATCCATGTGATTACTCAGCAGAACAAATGCAGCCTATGCATCAGTATTGCATTCTTCACCAGAACAATCCAGGGAGCCAATACACCAGAACGACTTGCCTATCAGAATATTAATGGGTGCAACAATTATGCCAGTCTGACATAATACCTGACAGAACATTGGGTGACCATGACAATTTATGCAAAAAGAGCACCCACGACTTATTCATCATAACCTATGCATCCTTCACTTGTTACTTATTCACCATAACCTATGCATCCTTCACTTGCTACTTATTCATCATAACCTATGCATCCTTCACTTGTCACTTATTCATCAGACAAATGAGTGCAATTTATGTATACATATGACTTAATCATCAGAACAGCAGATGCAACTACTATACCACTGCAACTTTTTTACATAACAGGTGCAACTTTGAATTAATGTAAATTTTGGTGTTGAACCCATACACTTACATGTATGTGATTTATTGACGGGAACTCTCGGTACATCCTATATTCTCATGTAACTTATTGACAAGACCAACTGGTGCAAACTGCATATAATGATGTGATGTATAGATCAGAACAATTGGTGCACCTTATATACTCACGGTTTATTAACCAGAACTGGTGCAACCTGTAAACTTATTTTTGTCCTGTTGACCAGAATATTGGGTGCAAACTATATACTTAAATGATTTACTGGCCAGAACAATTGGTACAACCTATATGGTCATGTGACTTATAAAATAGAACTATATAGGAATCATAAACTCATGATTTATTGAGCAGAACACTTGGTGTAACCTATGCACCAGTTTTGACTGTAGCACAATAATGGGTGCAGCAAGCTCCAAGATGGCTGCTCAATTGGTTAGCATTCAGGCAGGATAAAGGTGCAAGTGTGAAGGCGGTATCTTACAAGCAGGCTGGATATAAAGTTCAATATCCTCTTGTAAGGGGTACAGCTGTGTAATGTGGCTGCTGATTCAAACTTCTACTGGGCTACATGTAACACAGTGGCTCCAGTTCTGCAACGCCTTGTTCAAAGAACTGCACTGGCACATCTTGCAACGAACAGAGCTCAGCAACATTGGGATTAGCCCCAAAAGACCCAGTGCGGGTGTATCTATTGGCACGCAACTTTTTCCCTGTCAACAGTAACTAGTGAGTGTGCTATGTCATAAATGTTGTCCACTTCTTTTTTTTTTTTTTTTTGTTATTAAGAAAATCATGCCATCAGCCAACAGCTTTGCCACGGACGGATGCTGTGGGTTCATTACACACAGAGTGCATTAAGGAAAGCTGTTGACTCAATCTCAGAGGGTCGGAAGTAAACCTGTGCCATAGCTTTTTCTCAGGCCCCTCAGTGTCAGAGTAAAATCTTCCTTTTCATATGTTGTATTTAGGCCTTTATCTGGTCAATATGCTCGGCAAGGTGACCTATTTTTCAAAACTTAAGTGCTCTGTTTGTTCTTCATTGAAAATAAAACTCTACATGACACAATTTGTTCAGATCATGTTCAGTGCACGATGCAGTTCACGTGATCATATCGGACACGTATCCAGCCTGTTCACAATTATGTCACAAAACATCCAGCATGCCTCGTTCAGCCCCTATTTTGACATTCCCTGTCACATGATTTTGAAGATTTGCATGATGTTGTCTAATTCTGACTTTTATTGCTTCTTCAAAGGCCATTTCGAATGCATTATTTGTGGGCCATTCTTTACCTAAGCTGGACAATTAAGTCTGCAGTGTGCCTGGCTGCCTGCTTGCTGGCATCTCACAAGCCTGTTTTCCAACACGGCAGTCAGCACTGACATGTGTAGACTATGGATATGGCAGCACAATCTCCAAGCTCAATGGGAAATCCCATAAACTACTCAGCACCATGACTTTTAGATCCCCAAAAGCTCTACTCTAAGCTGACCCAGAATAGCACCCTGTAGTCCACCCTGGTCAAACTCTCAACAATGTACATGTTTCCCTCCTAAGCTGGATTTACCCTGGAAGTGAAGACAAGAATTAATACTCCACGCCCCTTCAACCCCCAAAGCGAGCTCTTACTCGCAGTCTGAGCAGACTTGACTGTAGCCCACCACAAGCTTCTTCAAAATAAGATTAGAAACTGAGAATCTTAAACTTCTCACTCCCATTGAGGCAAGGTGTGGAGTATGCTAAATAGACACGTAAGTCAGGATCACAAGTTGGCTACTATCCTTGCTACGTCTGTTAAGTACAACTTGTTAAGGTTTTAATGGTCCACAAATACACATACTTATGCACTTTACACTGGATGAACTGTAACTGATGCTCAGTTTGTCCGCTTGCTTGTAAAAGTTATTGAGACCTAAAAGAATTTGGAAAATGACATGCATACTTGTACATACAGCACATGAATATATAGAGAGAGAGACAGAGAGTGCCATACACCAGTACGGTAATGGGTGAAGATGCTGCTTGGATCCTAGAAAACTTGGCTATGTGGCTGTATTTTTATGGTACAGGAGTTTTCATATTTATATACACAATACTAGATAATAGACCAAGGGTCACTATATACCTTATTATCCTTCATTATCTTTACACAGTGCTGAAAATGATTCATATGACATGATCCATGCTCTACACTGGGCACCTATATTTGGACCAATTAACTGTCATAATACCATCAAAATTACAGTAAAATGCAGAATATTGTACATCATTCTGACAACTTTTACTCAGAGTAAGGGAAGATGGACACTAAGAGGGACACAGGCACTAATAACGAAGCATCTTGTGTGTCTGGGGCCAGACACACAACAAGGAGATGCCAGAGACAGTGTGTCACAACTCTTGCACCTTCTGTCAAGCCGGGCTGCAAAGAGGCCTTGGTCTCCTGTTTGTTTGGTAGCATACTGAGAGTGTAAGTGAAATCTGAAATGTTTCCCATTCATCATTTTCATATAGCTGCTACTTATGGCTATAAGCTGTTCAGTTTGGCTACCACTAAGTGGTGCCAAAGCATTGAGATAAAAGCCACACTAATAAATACACTTGAGAGGAAAATTAAAAATCCGTAAGGGCTTTTGACATCTAATTACTGTGGCCTGTAATTGAATGCAAGTATTTACAAAGATGACTCACGATTCCAAAGAGAGACGGCTATTATCAAACTTCATTTTCAACTGTTCTACAAGAGCACAACAGAAAACTTTTGGAAAATAAAAAGATGAAGCTGAGCTTTGACACTCAAGGACCCACTGGTCCTGTATATATTCATATTGAATATTTGTGCTGACTGAGTGCCTGAACGAACAACGGGATGAATTCCTTCTGCGTATTGAAGACATATGCTACATCCATGTGCTTACTGTGGCTCCATGCCCAATGGCCATGGGCTACGCATCCATTGTACACAGCCATCAAAGACAGGAATGTGGGCCCATACAAAAACGCTGGTCTCGAGCAGCCATTCAACACTCAAACAGAACAGTGCTGACTTGGACAGGTGGTCCTATTCCATATCTAGCAAATCTGTGTCACAGGAATTTGACATGATATCAGTTATGAAAAGCCCTTTGTGGTCCTTATGTGATGGCTGCAGTCTAAGTGACACTGCATTGTCTTGACTTTTTTGGGCTTCAGCCTGCCAAACTTTTCATCCAGCCAAAATGCAGATCAACAGATAATCAGGAAAATTTATGCCACAAAGTTGTGTACTTTTTTTTCACAAATATAAAAATTGTGCATCTATATGACATGCATGTGTGTGCTTCTTTGGGGTTTTGTAGAAAACACTGAATGCCAACAGCTGATGTATTGACAGTAAACCCACTAATGTACAAATTGTAAGGCATGAGGGGTTAATGAACAAAAGACATATCACTAATGTGATTCCATATCTTTAGCATTTTATCACAGTTGGCAATCAGATATCATGTACGAGAGGGCCAGATGAGTATAAATGGATGATATCAAATAATCAAGACAAGCAAAACTGACACAGAAACATGTCAATGATAATCTTTTAATCACATGTACATGGTCAAATCAAATTGTTTGTGGCAAGTTTTTGTTTTCTTGCATAAAAGGCATCTCATCACAAGCCTCCTCAGACTCAGCCACTTTAACTGCATGATGACCCTGTAAGCAGCTCCACCTGGTGGCAAAATACCAGCATGCTGAGGCATCATATCTATTGTAACATGGTGCATTCAGGTCATACATATAGTACCCAGGTATCAGCCACTGCAGTCAATCACTCTTGGCACTGCAATGTTAATACATAAAAAAAAAAAACTTGGACTTCCATATTATTTAATTTGATTGAAAATCAACTACATTTTGTAATTGTACATATTTAACCTACTCATTTATGTAAGAAATGAACACAAGTTTGCAGTTTACGTTAATCTGTCGCCAATCTTATATCCTTTATCTCAAATGTCTTTTTGGCAATTTTTAAGTGTTTTTATAACCTGCTCAAGGTTAGATTAATAAAAATTAATGAATAAGACTTGGCCACAGAATAATTGCTCCCCACATCCACACACCAGCTCAGACTGGCATCTTGTGCACCCTGCAGATTTGTGTGAGTATCATTTCTTTGGCTGTTATCATTACTTAAGACCATGTACATATTGCATGACTGTCCCCACCTGGCTTAAATAACCTATCACCCACATTTTTTTAAAAACTTTTTCAAATGTCTCATGGTTATATTGCCTTGTGCACAATGCTGCTTTGCAGATATGAAAATCTCAATGTTGGGTTGATTTGTGGCACTGAGCATCAGTGCTGCCCTCTAGTGGATTGATGTGTAAATGCATAGCAACAAACAATGCATCCTTTAGTGACTGGAGTCTGTGAAGCTCATCTGACACCGCTGAAAAAATATCCTAACAAAGAGAAAATGGTTTCTACCAGAAGTCACAATATGTATTATCCACCAAGCAGATTTTCCGTGATGATCAAAAGTTTGCAGAGAAAGCAAATCTGTACAAGTAATAATATCCGTGAGAATTGAACTTGGTGTCTGTGCTCAAGTGTCCAGGTATGGGCCAGCATTGAGCAGACAACAAAGTGTTTGAAAGACAGTCACAAATCAAGTGGCAACTTCATTGTATTTATTCATTTCATCCAATTTATTGCTGCGCTGTTGCTACATTTTATGTTCATCTAGAGTTTATTTAGTTTACCCATAAACGTCTACAGTTGATGGCAGACTGCAGTGTCTGGGGTACAAAGCTCAGGCCTCAAAATACATTACCAGTCAATTCTTCATTCATTTATTTTGCATAACAGTGTCTTCTGGTACACTGTCTGAATTTACAATGGCTAATTTATTAAACCACATACCAAATTTCCCTTTCAAGACTGAGTGGTTCTCATGAAATATTGGCAACCTGAAAGGTCCAGTCACGTTCACATTTGTCATACATCACAACAGAAAGTCAACAAACATGTTCCTGGTGTGACTTGCGGCTAAAAATGACCAAAACCACCAACACAAACACCACTGACCTCTGACCCCATGAATCACTGCTCTACACTTTCCGTGGAAAGTCAACTGAGGTAGAAATTCAAGGTCAAGTGAACAAAAGATAAGGTATTGTGCGATGACTGGGATGAGTACACAACTATATTGGACCATACTGGAACATACATCCAGTCCTGAATATGAAACTGTTACATGATACTTGTGGGTATTATGGTTATGATCATTTCATGCATATGAAAAAAACTTGCCTTAAAACAAAACACAAATAACATCATGAACTCTTCCAGTCACTAGCTTTAAGGGAAACATAAAACTGAATATAACTTGTACATGGCCAATATGGTGATGACAATATTCATTAATATGAACAAGTTGCCTACAAGCAAAACACAAATAACAAAATTAATTCTTTGGTCCACTAGACAATTTTAAGAGGATCACATAACTGGGAAGTATCTTGTATCATGTCTTCAAGTTAAAGCGAATTCCCCGATGAATGACACCAGAAACATCACAGCATCGAGTAGCTACTATCAGTGTACTCTAGTCTGTTATGCAGGGATAATTTACATGCAATATGGCATATGATGAGACTGCTGTCTCCACCTAGTGATCACTAGCTGTACTAAAGTTTATCCCAGTTTACAGACCTATCTAAACAGATGCAACCTTTATATTAAGTCATCTTTCACTTAGGATATTACAATGTTACTTACCATCAGTCATGAATGTTTTTGTAAGACTTTAAGTTTTCGCTCACAACAGTATCAGGTGAACCTTATGAAAATCATTGACAATCTAAAATCTTTATTTTCACGTGGAGTTAACAGAAAACACCTGTACATCAATCATTTCATGCTACGGTAAACATTTGATAGAGCAAAACACTGTATCCTGAATGCAGTTGCTATTTTGTTATAATATATTCAATTTGTTACAATTTGAAAAACTTGATACTGTTGTCTTATTAATTCCTGAAAATATGCAACAGTTTTCCCAGCCTGTAAATTAACAATTTTACACACACACACAAAAAATAAACAATAAAAAATGAAATAAAATAAACAAAACAAGTTGACGCTGACGCTGTCCATATCTCCTGCCCACATAATTTTAAAACAAAGATAACTGTATATTTGGCAGGTACATACTGGCATGTTTCTGATATTGTGCTTAAATGGGGACGATACGTTAACTGTACCTCTACCCTGGGTGTCATGGTAAACATATAGTTATTATACTATCTTATCTGGTTCTGAAGATATTGCGCGCAAGGAATTCACAGAGAAGTGACCCTGGGTGACCTTGAATGGGGTCAAGGTCACTTTCCTTTGAACTCGATGTGACTACTAATAAGGGTGACCTACTGTAAAAAATTCATGATCCTAGCTTTACTGTTTCTTGAGATATCGCACGCAAGAAATGTGGGATGGATGAACTGCCTCTGGTGACCTTGAAATTAGGTCAAGGTCAAGGTCCTTCAAGCATGACATAGAACCTTACAAGGTTGATCAACTGTAAAAGTTAAGTGATCCTAGCTCACTTGTTTCTTCAGATATTGCATACAACAAATTCAAAGAAAATTGAATTGCCGCTTGTGACCTTGGAATTAGGTCAAGGTCACACACCTTCGAACTCGATGTAGACCCTAACAAGAGTGATCAACTGTGAAAATTTCATCATCCTTTCATATCCGGTTCTTAAGATATCGCGCGCAAGAAGTTTAGAGATAAATGACCCTGGTTACCTTGAAATGGGGTCAAGGTCACTCTCCTTGGAACTCGACGTGAACACTTATAAGGGTGACCAACTGTAAAAAATTCATGATCCTAGCTTAATCTGTTCTTGAGATATCGCGCGCAAGAAATGTGGGACGGACGGACAGACGGACGGACGGACGGTCGTCATTACTATATCTCCCCCCCCCCACTTCGTGGGCGGGAGATGATAAAAAACAACAACAACAAAAATATGGTTGCTAAAAGTGCACTCTGTATGATTGGTAGGTTGCATAACATACACACTTATAGGATGTTGAGCTGCAACTGTGTGCGAATGAGTGCATTCTTAACATATACAGAATTATACGATGTTGAGCTGCATGTCTGCAAATGAGTGCATTCTTAATAAGTAGACTTACAGGATGTTGAGCTGCATCTGTCTGCGAATGAGGGCATTCTTCTTGTTGACCAGAACAAACCACTCCTGCATCAGGCGTTCCTCCTCATCTTTGCGACCTACATACAGAACAACATCGTCACTTTCATTGTCACTTTCTTCAGATTCTCTACTGATACTACCCCATGCATTACTGACAGCATGTCACCTATCATTGAAATAAGTCTCTGCAAAACATATAAATCTTTAGGTTCTTTTCTTTTTACAAATAACAGCACAGATTCCACCCATGAAAGCTTGTAAGTATCAAAAGTGAAACTGAAAGCAATAGATGCAATATCAAATTTTGTTATAGTCTAAGCAATGACAAACATAGATGTAGCTGTGTTTGACAGTAAGCTTGGTCTACAATATGTTAGTTGTCATTTATTTACATATATACAGTGTACAACTATTGCAGCATTCGGTTATAAACTAAACAAAAGCAAAACTAGAAAGAGTCAATTCACTTTGTTTACCAATCTGATTGGCAGTTATTGTATTATCACACTGTCTCTCTAATTACAGATACAAAATAGACCTGAAATATTTTGCCAGTAGAGTGCTCCAGTGCCTATCCTTCTAGACTAAAAAGTCAATGCAAAATACACAAAAAGAATATATTGTCACAATGGTATTTCCATAGATTTTAAACATCAATGTTACTGCACATTCATGAACAGTCTTTAAACCTAATGAATTTTGATACCAATATGCTGAATTTATGTTGGCTTTGCAAATATTGAAATGAAATATTTCCAGAGGTCATGAAATCTTCTATATATTTGCTCATATACAATTTATTGCATTAATGTCAGCAAAAACATATCTAATATAAAGAGAAACTTATCAAACCCAAATCTGTAAGCCCAAGTACCATTTGAACACTACCAATATCTGTGACTATAAAATGTTTCAGGACCATTTATATTGAGTAAGATTACCAAATAGAACTTTTCACACTTGTATGTACCCAAAAAGTTTCAGTTTCTCATAATTCCTAAAGATCCCTAATCAGTCAAAGTTTATGAGTCCTCACTTATTCCCCACATTTTTCAAAATTTCAATTTGACTATACAGTATTCCTTCCTTTGAAAGACCACTCCTTTGGGAAACCACCTCCTTTGAGAGACCACAATTGTCAGGTCTCTCTGTAGTACTTTTCATGTTATTTATACCTCCTTTGAGGGACCACCTGCTTTATGTAACCACCTTTTGGGTGGCACTACGGGTGGTCTCTCAAAGGAGGGACTACTGTAACTACAGAGAACTAAAAACCTATACTTGGCATTTGCACATGGCATTGCTTTCAATCTTTTATCCCATAATTCTGTATACTTGTGGGAATTTCAGGTCAATCATGCCATATTGTGGCTTTACTACTTCTAGTTCATCTGATTGGATTAGAGGTGTTGTGAGTGCTGCCATCTAGTGGCTAAGTCAATCAATAGTTAATCCAGTGTGTTCAGGTCAAAACACTTTGGACACTGGCAAGTTGTAATCCCTTAACATTTTTGGGTTAATTTCATGTCTGTTATTGAAACTTTAATACATTCAGATCATATTGACATGTACATGTACCATGTTTTCCTCCTGAAACATCTTGTATTCTTGACCCTCAACTCTGTCTAAGCTTATATTAAAATCATAAAAATCAGGAGAGAAAACTGGAAGCTGGAAAAATAGCCTTGAGGACATGTTATCATCCCTCTAGATGCAGAAAAAAAATGCGGCCAGATGGTTTGAACAAATGCCAAAGTCAAAGGCACAGAAAAATAAGAGCAACATTAACATATAAAGAGAAAACTCCCAACTTAAACTGATCAACAGCATTTGACTACAAAGTGAAATGACAAACTATCAGAGTAACACAGTCAAAAATGCAAAAGATATCAAAGGTCTGAAGGAATTGTAAAGTGGCTGTTTCTTAAATCCAATGCCCTGATAGAAAGAGATAAGCCTCAAGAATATTGAGTAAGACGGCAGTTCATTCACCACAATGACCAAGCCATTCCAGAATAACAATTTGATGCCAATATAATGAACAAGATATCAGTCATCTATGCAGTCTCATGTCCAGAAAACTGTAAACTCAAACACAGACCCACCAGGGGTACGGTTTAAGATCGGGAACCTCCCAGTTGGGGCTGAAAAAACATAGACAAGTCATTGGCATTGTGTTGTGTGTTTAGCGATGGAAAGATGCCTGCTGTGGTCAGCTGATGCCAAATGTCTATTTCCTGGGAAAAGTTAAATTCAGTTTAAAGCAACAGCTTTTTGCTATGAATACATCTTCGGAGCAAAAATCAAATTTTCCTTCACTCTTTACTTGTTTTCAATGCAATATGACTGTTACTATTCAAATTATATTTTTATGACAGTTCAAATCACCTCACAGTCTCTATTTGATTTATAAGAAATTGAGAGCTGGTGGCCGAGAAGCTCCTTCAATATTAAGTTATAAGATACCAGGAAAACTACGCAGTCTTTCAAAAAACCTTTACAAGTAGCCTGGTGGATAATTTGTTGGGGAACTAGATGTACGATCACAGAACTCTGAAAATATGTGCACTTCTGTGCTCTGAAAGTCTCTTGCCTCCACACCATGGACTGCCCCCCCCCCCCCCCCCGAGACAATGTAAGTATTTGCCTGTGACACTAACCTTTGTCCATGACATAGCGCAGGGCACGTTCAACACTAGCTGCTCGCTCATCAATCTGTTTCTGTTCCTTCTCCAGTGCTTCCATCTCATTCTTCACATAACAGCTGGTGTCCTGCAGGTCCTGCCAACAACACATGCAGACTATCTCAAGCACTTTGAGGGTGGCCATGGGTGGGTAGGTGAGGGGGCTCATGTTTATACTTATGTTCTGAATATTTATGCACTTTCGCATAATAATGATACAAATTTGTAACACACACACACACACATATATATATATATATATATATATATATATATATATATATATATATGGAATTTTATCATCTTCTGTGTCATTAGAGCAAAAAGGGGTGATTAAGGGGGAGGGGTGGCAAAGATGGATGTTACAACATTTCAAAGTAGGTGGTCCTTTACAGTAGCCACTAATAACAAACACATTCAAAGTAAGTCCAATGTACCTGCACGCTTTTCCTATTTTTTTAATAGTTGGTCTGTCAAGCCAGGGATGACTGTACATGTATTAATGTTTATACCACACATTTTCAACCTTGGCACCTTTAAGACATGCATGCCTTTCCTTTCTACAGCAATGACTGAAATGATACAGAAATATAACACTTCAGTTATTTACCATCTGCTCCATTTCCATCAACAGTTTATGCTGTCTTTCAGTAGAACTTTCTCAATGTTCTGGGAATAAATACTTTATTTAGCCACAGTAACTCTTCATACCGCAGTATCTCTTCCACAAGCTCATGCATTTGATAACAGTAATTCCATTACAACGTGTTTACAGACTTTGGCAGGGACCACTCATTTAGTTGGTCCATGGATTGAATCGGCCAGCCCTTGTTCTCATTGACAACACATATATGTTACCACAATCACTTAATGCACCCCCCCCCCCCCCCCCCGCATTCTCAACCCATCTGGTTTCCTCATATCATGGAAAATGGCAGGTTTTACTTTTTTTAACCTTGTCTTTTTTTGGTTTAAACATATTTTATTTCAAAAGTGATTGGAAGCAAATGAGGCCTATGCTAACTCCTCCCTTGTTGCCTCTGAAGCAGACCATGAGGTTAAGACAGTATGGAGATTGATCTGTTCAGCAGGCAAACTCTGATATTTTTGTATGAAGCACTTTGACGTGGGGGGATTTTTCCTGATGAAACCAACCTCCTCCTCCTCTGCCTCGGAACTGGATCCCGTCTGGGACTCGGACTCGGACACCTGCTCACTGTGCTGCTCCCCATCACTGTCTAGTGCGTCTCTCTGCGTACCGTTTGCGAGGCGACCTTCTGTCGGGAAAAGAACACGAGCTTGTACTCACACCACAATCACTCTACCTGTTCTAATTGAAACATGTATGCTACTAATCAACACAGAGGTCCTCACTCAATATCCTACCTTTTTTGCTTATTCTGTATGAGTGACACTGTTTCCCAGGTATTATCTAAAGACATACATACTTTTCTTCAGAAACTTGCTTGATTGAAAGTCACAGGTTTTGCATTGCCCACCAAGTCATGCTCCAACTGCTGACAGGCTAGCCGAAATATGCCTTATAATGTAGGCATAAAACACTGACAGAGACTATCACAAACTTCATTTTTCACGACTTAACATTTGTTAAATTTATTGTTTCTCTTTAAAACAGAAATCCCAGTGGTATTTAGCATAGGAGTAATCTGTTGTATTTTGTTATTCTAGAACATAT
>CAXHWN010001563.1:0-12927 GCA_964020975.1 Hermodice carunculata | reverse complement strand
GTGAAAATGTGGCCACACACATAGTATAATATTATATCAACACATTATCAAACATACTTTCAAAAGAGACCTGTCCAAGTTTGTTTTATATTTTTAAAATGTGGCCACAAGTGTGGTCACATTTTAAAAATATAAAAACAATGTGCCATCACTGTAGTTTAACGAAGTTTCGGAAAGAATCTGGGGTGTTACCTGCGATCTATCTGAAGATTTATTCCGTATTGAGGCCCGTGTTAACATATTGGGGGTATCCACAAATAAATTTCCCAATTTTATACCCCATATTTATTCCCGTTTAAGCTCATTACCTTCCCTTAAACGGTCAGGGACCACATTGCACTTAGGCAACATTGGCGTCGCGGGCACCATGTTTCCTTCTCCACAGACTCGCTCAATGGGACTCTTCACAGTGTATGGCCCTTTGGGTCAGTGTTTCCGTTAACCCCCTAATGGGGGTAAATTACCATTTCAAAACCTGAAATACCCTCAGCGAAAATTCTAAAGGGTCAAAAGTCTTGTTTATATACATGTAAAATTGGTGAAAATCTAGTCTCCTCCTCTGAACTTTCCTTCTTCTGACCCCCTGAAAAAAATCCTATTGAAAACACTGTGGGTACATATCAGAATACAGGGAGTACCTTGTTAGCATATATATATATATATATATATATATATATATATATATATATATATATATATATATATATATATATATATATATATATATATATATATATATATAAAAGTACCTCTTTTGAGAGACCCCTCTAATGAGAGACCGCATATCTTTTTAAGACCGCTCTCTCAGAACACTGCACTATCTTTTCCATGTATATATTATATATATATATATATATATATATATATATATATATATATATATATATATATATATATATATATATATATATATATATATATATATATATATAAAGTCTTTAATGCCAGCAGAGTAAATAATAACAAATATAAAGTAAGTATTAAATTGATATTGTTTATTAAAATACATCCAATTTATTCCATCCAATACATTTGCAGCTATCTTGATGCATACAATTCATGGGAACTATATTCTCACAAGTGTACTAGTTATTGGTAGCAGCTGTAATTCTGTTCCGATGCGCATGCACGCTCTAATGGCTTCCAGTGATCTTCCAATCGACATTGTTCGCTTTCACAAGTTCGGATTTGATGCATGTGGGCTTTTTTAATAAGGGAAGGTAATGGGGGCCCGTAACAGAATACCAATATGCCTTGAAGACACACACATTAATTTGCTATGCAGCAAATCATCTTTCCTAGTTCCTCCATTGGTTTACTGCATACTGAAGTAATTAAATTGCCATCCTTAAGTTGAATTGTTATATCAAGGAAATGAGTTTTTATTTAATACAAAGAGAAACTTAACAAACCTAATTGTGTAAGCCCATGTACCCTTTGAAGTTGAACACGATCAAGTCTGATATTCTAAGAGCAAAGTGCTATTCCCTACCATTCACTGAAAAACTGCTTAGTTCTAAATGAAATTTATAAGAAAGTTTTAGGCATTATTAGCCTTTATAAAATTGGGTCACCAGCGGGGAACCAGCACAAGACTTGTTTCGGTGCCATTAATCCCCGGACAAGTCATTCTGCTAAGTGGCGGCACCATGTTTGCAATTCCAATACAAACATCCCGAGCTGATGTATTATGGAATAAAGTGAATATGATGCTCCTTTGTTAATAGGCCTACTTAAAAATGTAGCCCACATTACATAAATGTAATGAAACTTCTTAAATCTACACCTAACATTCATGATTAGGCCTACCAAAATTGAATCATAAAATAATAAACCCCACACTTACCTACAGCGCTTGGTCTTACAACAAACTTGACCAGGCCTATCTGATTAAATGTTGAAGTATGAGCAGTGAATTTTATAATTTCATGGAAATCGTAATGAAGCAGAGAAAAGTGTTAAGTGTGTCTTGAGTAGGGGGTGAAATGAAAAACTATTGACAATGTAGCATGAGTGCCGCTTCTAAAATTCTAGTTTCCAGATTGTGCATGGAAATATTGACATAGTTGGGGGCCATTTGAGTGCCCACAGCCATGCCAGAGATCTGAGGATGATGGATGGATGAGTTTGAGAAGGCATGTGTGATTCTTGTGAAGATGTCTTGTTCAGGGCTCCTTTGGCTGCAGTATACCTTCCCTATGTGGGTGTTACTGTTAGTGCAAAGTGATTTGATTCAGTGACTAGAAATATCTGTAATAGTATTGGCACTTGAGAATGTTCAAGAGGTCTGTAGTGTCTTTCATATACATGTATGATGGAATTAGAGGGACTATGTTTGTTAAGCTCAGCAGAGTTCATGACAAAGTCGGGCCTCTGTGGTGGTGTGTCTGACTGGCTAACTGTCCATTGGTAGTCTGTCCACCAAATTATTTGTCAAATCAGTCGTTCTCACAAATCGCATAAAATTGCTGAGAAAAATGTAATGCATATGAAGCGGTGTAAGGTAAAAAAACTGTATGGTACAATCTGGGATCTCTGTCTGGCTGCCAACAGTATTTTTGCCACGTTTCTCCAATTGAGCAACACACTTGCCCTTTTGCCATAGACTGTTGTCTATAAATGAAAACATGCCATGTGTGGTCCCATCTGGAAGCTCTGGATTTCTGCTACTCAGTTAGGTGATTTCCTATTGGCTGAAAGTTACTTCAATGCGGTAAATTTTTCCTAGAAAGGGCATTTTTTCAATGGTTATTCAACCCCTATGGCCAGCATAAATTATTTGCCAAATTTAATTATAACATCAGCTACCAGGTGTCCCTCCATCAAAACCTGCCTGATCACTCACACAGTATGTACCATTTGTTTCTCCTGACACTGTGATGTACTTTCTGAGAGAGAGTCACTGAAACCCCAGTATTTTTCATGAGAAAAAACCAGGCAAGACCAGTGGCGAGGGATGCCTATAGCAGTGAAGTCCTGAACGGTTTCATTTGCTGTGAACTCATCAGGGGACATGTAAAAACACTTCTTCGTCACTTGCTTATATAGCAAGGGGGTAACGTTGCTATGGGCCGTTAGGCAACGTCACAAATATAGCGCCTAGGCATCAAACTGATCTACCGGTCTAAGTGCTGTCTTGGCAGGTTAGAGTGAAGTGCATTAGCTATGTCACGTCATGCAAGGTTTGACGTATCCATTCTGAATGACGACTGGGTTGACCCTATGGGTCAACCCTATGCCTCAATATCAGCAGCACTGCTGTCAGATAGAGGATTATGTCCATCAATTGTGGCTATTAATAATTAATAGCAAGGAAAAGCTTCAAAGTGTTTACTGTGCAGACAGGTCAGTTGTGCACTATGTCATGTGTGGGTAGATAGGGGTAGAACTAAAAGTTTGGCATAAGACTCTGCTACAGACCCTATCAACCCATGACATTGAGGCCAAACGGTTCTGCGGTGCATAGTTGATGGATCCAGTGATTTTCCCTCTCTAGTCTGAGTGTCTCTGTTTGAGACATGTCAGGTGGTGTTCTAATATGTTCCAGTATTTGGATCCTTGGATGGATGCCACTGTGATCAGGTGGACTGAAGTGTCTGCCCAATGGTTGAGTTACATCTTTGTTCATGATGTAATAAAAATGTTCTCTTAACCTGTCCATCAGGGGGCGCTTCGTTTGCCCTGCATACTGCTTGTTGCAATGCAAACAAGTGATGAGATAGACTAGGTTGTTGTGCTTGCAGGTACCTCCTCTTGTTGTACTATATGTACGACCTGTTACTGTACTCTTGACTGTCCCAGACACATCTAGCTTGGGGCAATATCGACATGTCTGGGTGTCACATGGATTGAGCTCTCTGACTCCTGATATGCAGGCCACTTGCCCTACTCTCGGGTACCTTAATTTGGAACGTGTTAGGAGATTTTTCAGATTTTTTGATCTCCTGAAACCTAGGATGATTTGTTTATCACCTAGGTGTTGGGCATTTCTAGAGGCCTATACTGTTGCCCAGTTGTGTTGTATAACATGCTTGAATGGTGGAAGGGCTGGGTTGAAATCAGTGATGAGGAAAAGTGTGTTACTTTCCTGCGTGGGGACAGGATCATCATGATTATTTGTGGGGGTCAGAAGAGACTGTCTGTCTGTTTCCTGGACTTTTGAGAGGGCGCTATGAAGGAGGTGCCTGGGGTAGCATTCATAGTACCTCAAGATTGTGGTGGCATTTGCCTTATTATTATGGCTTTTATTAGGTCTCTGAAGAGTTCCAGTTGATCACATAATCCCTTCCCAGCAGAATATCTTGAGTATGCCGCATAGATTGTGGGGTGGGGGGTGGAAGAAAGACAAGCTCTTCAATAGGAGAGTGGTTTCTGCTGGTGTTTATGTGTGTTCACACAGGTTGATGGCTTCTGTGGTGTGTTGAACTGTGGCATGGTCCATAACCTCTTCTCAAGTTTACATGGGATGTGTCAACTCCCCCTCGGTACTTGTTGTTCTTCACATTGTTTCTGTACTGCAGCTTTCAGTTTGTTAAGTAGTTTTCATATGAAAAGTACATGTATCTTCTTTGCCAGTGTTGTCATTAGAGCATCTTCTTTGCCAGTGTTGTCATTAGAGCCAAGACAGCTTCTTGATTTCATATTTTAGTTGGCTGAGAGAGGTCTAAACAGGAATGAAACATGTATTCAGTTTCTCTGCTTCCTCTACAATGAGGTTCCATTTAGTGAGAAAATCATCTGTGTGTGGTATTTGAGGTTGCCTGTTGATGTTAAACTATATAGTATGGGTTTTGCCTACATGTAGCAGTGCTAGAAATAAGGAAAAATTTCACTTGTCCGCCAACCAAATGGAGTCTTTTTCTGATTGAACTGTATGTAAATTTTGGACAAGTGCATTGGCAACTTTACTTGTCCGTCGCAAGTTTCACTTAGTACGGACAAGTGGATAAGCCCTATTTCTAGCCCTGTGTAGGTCAAAGCATTGCTATGAGTAACAGCTATGGTTGAGAGCTTTAGCTCAGTCATACGAGTTTTTAGTTCTGCTGACCAAAGGTCACAGAGCTTATATGTGACCACTCATGTCTGTCCGTCTAATCGGAAGAGATCCAGCCCCATATATTGCCAACCTTTATTTACATTATTATGAATCAAAATGGATGGAAGAATAAACTTTACAGCTGCAAGAAGATCATATTCTCACACAAGAAGATTTATAGATGACCTGTGTGCTTCAAACAATGGAGATAAAATAAAGGGAAATTGGAAAAAACATATATCCCAAAGAACTAATATTAAATCTGGAAAATGAAAGTGATACAAAAGGTTCTGGATATAGAAACAAAGAACAACCAGTATGTAACAAAAATATTTGACAAGAGAGACCAGTTCAAATTTGACATTATCTCCTACCCTGATCGGACAGGAAACATTCCAGAGAAACAAGCATATGGCATTTTTATATCTGACAAGTGATACATATTGCTAGAAACACAAATCTTTTTAGCCATTTTGTCAATAGAGTCAGAACTTTGTTGCAAAAACTACAACAAAAAGGTTATAAAAAAAACAACTACACAAAACTCTGTTGAAATGTTTCCAGAGATATGACTAAACACCCAATAAATACAACACAGACTCAAGAACACTGACTCAAGAACATTAGTCAAATTATGTCAAGATGGAGTTTGATGACGAAGTGTTATTCTCAAAGTGTTTAGAGTGGTAAGAAGGAAAGTACCAGGGGTAAAGTATACTTAACCCACCTATAGAATTTTCTCTAGTCCGTCTTAAGTTGGAAAACCATGATCATACTCACTTTTTGCAGGATTTCTTTCTTTTCATTCTTCATCCAATAGAGTGGAAGAGGTGGCTTCCAGCTAATACCTTAGTACAGTTTACCTCAACACCTCTAGTCAACTTTATTGTGCTGAAAATTGCATTACAATTTACCTGTTTATACCAGTGTTGGTATGGTGGAATAATGTACGAAGCTTTTAAGTTTCAAAGGAGACGGGTCATTTTTTTCTACATAAGTGTATCATACTAGAGACGTCTGTCTGTAAACTTCTGCCCATTAGCGCCATCTGTCTACAGTTTTCAAGTTAGCCCAATAATACTTTCAGGACTTATAGGGTGTATGAAAATCTAGGCCCCTTTTGATATTGGTGGCACCACCTACATTATTGTGTAATATAGGGATCAAAATGTGAAAATCTTGTGAACGCTCTAGGATATTTTATTTTAGGCAGATCCTCACCAAATTTGGTGGGATTGTGAGGTCAAAGTCTAAGTTGCTACTGATTCTAGTGGCGCCACCTATAATTTGACAAATTATGTGCCAAAATGTGTTTTATGATAAAAAATTCCATATTTAGAAAAATAATTGAAAAAGAGTTGCTAAATTTATCTGATATATAGACCATGGCCAAAGGTAGAATGTTATGTAATATCAGTGACCTTGACTTATTTTTGTTAGGTCACCATGCCTGTAAAGTTGAAAAGGTGATTTTGTAATGACCAGTTGTAACTTGGATTTCAATGGCAAAGAGAATTGATACTCCAGATAAAAATTGCACTTGATTACATAGTACACAAAACTGTACTTGATGACCTGATTTTGGGGTCACTGTGACGCAGTCATTATGGAGTTTGGCGCTTGTCCAAATTTATTGTTATTCCTCAATAACTCAAAAAGTTATTACCCGATTTGAACAAAGTATATATGGAAAGCTGGATGTTGGGCGCATATTTTGAACATAAAGATTTTTTAATCTGAGTTGAAGGTCAAGGTCAAATAAAAAGGGTATCTGTATGGAATATATTCCTGAAAGAGACATCCTTTTGTGCAGGATAAGAGGAAGCTGTGCTGAAATCTTCTGCCACATCATTTTAAATGTATTTGAAGGGTCCAGATGCCAGTACTGGGAAACCTAATTATAATAGCACTCAGATTTATGACCTATTTACTGTAGGACACAAGTTTTGAAGGCCTTAAACTCCGATTCCTTGTCTATTGGACTCATTTATGTGAAAATTCAGATACCCAACATCTTTTGTTGGGAACAAATTGCGCCATTATAACAAAGTTTCACTGTATATTGTGAATAAAATAAATGTAAAATAACAGAGCTTTTTCTTTTTTTGTTTCCAGAGAGGTGTTCAAAGCCCGTGATCGGAAAACAAAAAGACTTGTGGCTTTAAAGAAGGTGCTCATGGAAAATGAAAAAGAAGGGGTGAGTTGTGTGCTCAGGATTCCGATTCAAGTGAGAAGTGATTATCCATAAAATGTTAATTATTATACTCCCATTTAGTGGTATGTGTAATGTTATGATTTAACAGGAAAATCTCCAGAAATGCATTTTATGCTTGCCTGCCAAACAGGACAACCTGTGTTTTTAGCTGAGCTGACTTGTCAGTCAGCTGAGCTTAGAGGATGGTCCTTCATTGTTACGATGCCCACCTTCTGATTATTCTAGATTGTAGCAGAACTCAACAAAGAATGATAACTATCATATAACTTTAACAATAACAATATAATGACAATCAAAATCAGAACAAAGTATGTAAATGAAATTATATACTAAGCAAGGCTGGTATTTCAAATTAGTAAAACAGTCTGTAGGTAAAACCTAATCCCTGGTGAGAGATTATCCACAGGTACTGTCCGACAGTTCCAATTCCTATGGCAGGTGCCAAATAGTCTGGAACAAATCCCACAGAGGTGCAGTTTGGTTCCAATGTGGAACGATTAACACCAAATATACCAGTCCACTCAAAGACACTGTCCACACTTCACAGGTACAATGTATAAATGAGTATCTTCTTGGCAATAACAATGGCGCACAGTCCCACTAGCTTGAAGTCACACAGCTCCGGTCAGATCTCAGATTTTTTACCTCAGCTGACTTGTCAGTCAGCTGAGGTTTTGTGAGGGTCCGTCGTCTGTCTGTCTGTCCAAAATTCACATTTCGACTTCTTCTCAAAAACCGTCAGCCAGATTCACTTCAAACTTGGTGGAGATGTGCCTTGGGTGGGTCTCTACCAAGTTTGTTCAAATGGTCACCGTCCAGTGATTTTTGGATATTTAATGAATTTTTTGGTTCTTTTTTTGGGTAAATCTTAAAAAAATCTTCTTCTCCGAAAACGCTCACCCAATTGCTTTGATATCACACAGGAACACTCCCTGGGACTCCTTGTTCTTAATTTGTTCACCAGGTGGTGCTGCAATTTTTTCCTAATTTTTTATGAATTTTTGTGTGTTATAGCTATTTTCGACTTCTTCTCCAGAACGGTCACTCAGATTAAGCTGAAACATGATGGATATGTTCCTTGTAGAAGGGTCAAACAAAGCTGTTCACTATGTGGGAATGCTGCAGATTCCTGATTTTTAACGATTTTTTCAATAAAACTTGTAGGTCAATGCAGCTTTCCTATTGATTACTATGGCAGTCAATGGGCATTCTAATGCTAATTCACATTTTTGACTTCTTCTCCAAAACCGTCTTCCAGATTAACTTCAAACTTGGTGGCAATGTACCTTGGGTGGGTTTCTACCAATTTTGTTACATGTGTTCATGGTCCAGTGATTTTTGGATTTTTAATGAATTTTTTTGTTCTTTTTTAGGACAAATCTTAAAAAATCTTCTTCCCCGAAACTGCTTGCCCAAATGCTTTGATATCACACAGGAAAACATCTAGGGACTCCTTGTTGTTAATTTGTTCACTAGGTGATGCTGCAGTTATTTTCAATATTTTTTGTGTGTGAATTTTTGTGTGTTATAGATATTTTCGACTTCTTCTCCAGAACCGTCACTCACATTAATCTTACACTTGGTGGATATGTTCCTAATGGAAGCGCCAAACAAAGTTGTTCACTATGTGGGAATGCTGCAGATTCCTGATTTTTAATGATTTGTTCAAGTCGGCTCCTTTGGGGTAAATGCACCTTTCCTATTGATTACCATGTAAGTCAATGGGCATTCTAATGCTAATTTACATTTTTGACTTCTTCTCAAAATCCATCATCCAGATTTACTTCAAACTTGGTGGCAATGTACCTTGGGTGGGTGTCTACCAGTTTTGTTCCAATGGTCATGTTCCAATGAATTTGGATTTTTTTATGATTTTTTTTCCAAGAATATCTACAGAAGTTTTAATAGAAAAACTGAACATGGGAATTTCTTGTAATGGTCATAACTTTAATAATATTGACCAGATTTAGTTCAAACTTGGTTGGGATGTGCCTTGGGTGGATCTCTACCAAGTGGGTTCATATGGTCACACTCTATTCATTTTTGGATTTTTTATGATTTTTTTTTTTTGGTTTTTGGGGGGGCAAACCTTAAAAATTCTTCTCCTCTGAAACCACTCACCCAATTGCTTTGATATCGTACATAGACACTCCTGGGGACACCTAGTTCCTAATTTGTTCACCAGGTGGTGCTGCATTTTTTTTTAATGAATTTTTTGTATGGTTTTGCTGTTTTTCACTTGTTCTCAGAACCATCCCTCAGATTAAGCTGAAATGTGATGGATATATTGTTGTGGAAGGGTCAAACAGTTGTTGACTAGGTGGCACTGCTTTGGATTCCTGAATTTGAAGGATTTTCAATTGGGGTACTTATCGTTCAATGCAGCTTTCCTATTGATTACTATGTAAGTCAATGGGCATTCTATTGCTCATTCACAGGACAACTGACACAAAATTTACTGTTTACTTGATAACTTTAGATCCGTTTTGAGTTAGCTACACATGTTAATTATTCTGTATGAAGGTCATGCTGAGACAGTACATGAATGACCTCAACCTCGTTTGTGGGGTCACAGTGCAACATACATGAATTTTACTCTTCATTATAACTTGAGAATTACTTAAACTTTGATGGTGTTCTTCTATAAAGGTCAGACATACTCAGAACATGGTGTCCTTGATCCTTTCCCAAGTTCATAGAGCTGCAAGTGTGATGAATGTCAAGATCAGCTGAGGCACGGGCTGTTCACACAGCCCTGATTTTTACCTCAGCTGACTTGTCAGTCAGCTGAGGTTTTTTGAGGGTCCGTCGTCCGTCGTCCGTCCGTCCGTCGTCCGTCCGTCCGTCCTTCCGTCCGTCCGTCCGTCCGTCGTCCACAATCCACATTTTCGACTTCTTCTCAAAAACCGTCAGCCAGATTCACTTCAAACTTGGTGGAGATGTGCCTTGGGTGGGTCTCTACCAAGTTTGTTCAAATGGTCACGGTCCAGTGATTTTTGGATTTTTAATGAATTTTTTTGTTCTTTTTTAGGTAAATCTTAAAAAATCTTCTTCTCCGAAACCGCTCACCCAATTGCTTTGATATCACACAGGAACACTCCCTAGGACTCCTAGTTCTTAATTTGTTCACCAGGTGGCGCTGCAATTTTTTATGAATTTTTGTGTGTTATAGCTTTTTTCAACTTCTTCTCCAGAACCATCACTCAGATTAAGCTGAAACATGGTGGATATGTTCCTTGTAGAAGGGTCAAACAAAGTTGTTCACTATGTGAGAATGCTGCAGATTCCTGATTTTTAACGATTTTTTTAATTCGGGTAATTATCGGTCAATGCAGCTTTCCCATTGATTACTATGGAAGTCAATCGGCATTCTAATGCTAATTCACATTTTTGACTTCTTCTCCAAAACCGTCATCCAGATTAACTTCAAACTTGGTGGCAATGTACCTTGGGTGGGTTTCTACCAATTTTGTTCACGTGGTCGTGCTCCAGTGATTTTTGGATTTTTAATGAATTTTTTTGTTGTTTTTTCTTGACAAATCTTGAAAAATCTTCTTCCCCGAAACTGCTTACCCAAATGCCTTGATATCATACAGGAAGACATCTAGGGACTCCTTGTTGTTAATTTGTTCACCAGGTGGCGCTGCAGTTTTTTTCTAATTTTTTTGGTGAATTTTTGTGTGTTATAGATATTTTCGACTTCTTCTCCAGAACCGTCACTCAGATCAAGCTTACACTTGGTGGATATGTTCCTCATGGAACGGCAAAACAAATTTGTTCACTATGTGGGAATGCTGCGGATTCCTGATTTTTAATGATTTTTTTCAAGTCGGCTCCTTTGGGGTAAATGCACCTTTCCTATTGATTACCATGTAAGTCAATGAGCATTCTAATGCTAATTTACATTTTCGACTTCTTCTCAAAATCCATCATCTAGATTTACTTCAAACTTGGTGGCAATGTACCTTGGGTGGGTGTCTACCAGGTTTGTTCCAATGGTCATGTTCCAATGAATTTGGATTTTTTTATGATTTTTTTTTTCAAAAATCGCTACAAAAGTTTTAATAGGAAAACTTTACATGGGAATTTCTTGTAATGGTCATAACTTTAATAATATTGACCAGATTTACTTCAAACTTGATGGGGTTGTGCCTTAGGTGGATCTCTATCAAGTGTGTTAAATGGTCATGCTCTATTGATTTTTGGATTTTTTTATGAATTTTTTTGTTTTTTGGGGGGGGGGCAAACCTTCAAAATTCTTCTTCTCTGAAACCGCTCACCCAATTGCTTTAATATCGTACATAGACACTCCCAGGGACACCTAGTTCCCAATTTGTTCACCGGGTGGCGCTGCAATTTTTTTGTATGGTTTTGCTATTTTTCACTTGTTCTCAGAACCATCCCTCAGATTAAGCTGAAATGTGATGGATATATTGTTGTGGAAGGGTCAAACAGTTGTTTACTAGGTGGCACTGCTTTGAATTCCTGATTTTTAAGGATTTTCAATTCGGGTACTTATCGTTCAATGCAGCTTTCCTATTGATTACTATGTAAGTCAATGGGCATTCTAATGCTAATTCACAGGACAACTGACACAAAATTTACTGTTTACTTGATAACTTGAGATCTGTTTTGAGTTAGCTACACATGTTAATTATTCTGTATGAAGGTCATGCTGAGACAGTACATGAATGACCTTGACCTCGTTTGTGGGGTCACAGTGCAACATACATGAATTTTACTCTTCATTATAACTTGAGAATTATTTGAACTTTGATGTTGCACATGTAGGTGTTCTTCTATAAAGGTCAGACTTACTCAGAACATGGTGTCCTTGATCCTTTCCCAAGTTCATAGAGCTGCAAGTGTGATGAATGTCAAGATCAGCTGAGGCACGGGCTGTTCACACAGCCCTCTTGTTAATGATTTTTACAATTCGGCTCCTTTGGGGGTAAATGCACCTTTCCTATTGATTACCATGTAAGTCAATGGGCATTCTAATGCTAATTTACATTTTCGACATCTTCTCCAAAACCGTCATCCAGATTTACTTCAAACTTGGTGGCAATGTTCCTTGGGTGGGTGTCTGCCAGGTTTGGTCCAATGGTCATGTTCCAATGAATGTTGGATTTTTACCTCAGCTGACTTGTCAGTCAGCTGAGGTTTTTTGAGGGTCTGTCGTCCGTCGTCCGTCCGTCGTCCGTCCGTCCGTCGTCCACAATTCACATTTTCGACTTCTTCTTAAAAACTGTCTGCCAGATTCACTTCAAACTTGGTGGAGATGTGCCTTGGGTGGGTCTCTACCAAGTTTGTTCAAATGGTCACGGTCCAGTGATTTTTGGATTTTTAATGAATTTTTTTGTTCTTTTTTGGGTAAATCTTAAAAAATCTTCTCCGAAACCACTCACCCAATTGCTTTGATATCACACAGGAACACTCCCTGGGACACCTAGTTCTTAATTTGTTCACCAGGTGGCACTGCAATTTTTTCCTAATTTTTTATGAATTTTTGTGTGTTAAAGCTATTTTCGACTTCTTCTCCAGAACGGTCACTCAGATTAAGCTGAAACATGGTGGATATGTTCCTTGTAGAAGGGTCAAACAAAGCTGTTCACTATGTGGGAATGCTGCGGATTCCTGATTTTTAACGATTTTTTCAATTCTGGTACTTGTTGGT
>CAXHWN010001561.1:58700-78200 GCA_964020975.1 Hermodice carunculata | reverse complement strand
ATATTCAGTGTGTAAATTACGCTTGACTCAGAATCATGGACAAATAATCTTGACCACATACTCAAGGCCATGGGGCTGCTTAACGCTAATGTGTTTTCGTATGACAACTCTGCAAATTTTGTCATGTTGTGCATACCTTTGTATGGCTTTACTGCGAACTTCAAAATGAGTTCCTCGATTGCAATCACAGAGTCACAGGCCTATTTGTTGAAAATATACATCAGTGTGAGGTAGCTGACCATACCTAGGATTTTACAGTCCAAGCAATATATTAAAAGAATGCGCTTGAATACAGCGCTTATTGTCAGTTCAGATGTTTGACCTGAAACTCATTTCCAAGGTCACAGCATCATTGAAAATCACTTGTTTCCCTACAAGAACGCAAGACGAATTTGATGGAAGATGGTAAACTTGGTCATTAGACCAACTGTGAACAGTGTACTTCGGATTGTAGATTCCTGACGTCAACGTAACTGTCAAGGTCATCGGGCCACTTAAAGTAAATCTGTTTTACGTGGTAAGTGAAGCATGCTTAGGTTTCATCAGAATACCTTCTTGGTAAGACTGTAAAGACGTGACAGATGAGCTGGTTAAAGAATAATTGGGGATTGCACATGGTGGGGAGATGGGATTTTTTTCACAGCAAGATCACACCACTCTTCTTTCTAGTTGGCCTTAAAGCAACATTCCTTGACTTGTGTTTTCAAAGGCGGTATCAAGTGTAGTGGCTTGCCACAAAAAATACCGTGTCATTACCGAATCAGAGGCATCATGTAAGTAAACATTTCTTAAGTCAATTGCGCTTAAAGACTTTACGTCTTGGTTAAAATATTTTAGCATTTTCCTTATCATGTTCGAGTCTAAAGCTAACTGCCCAAAATTGTATATCCAAAGGTTTATGGAGAGAGGTAGTTGTAGTTTGCCTTAATAGGCAAGATATTTCACCAATATATATGCATATATATATATATATATATATATATATATATATATATATATATATATATATATATATATATATATATATATATATATGTATGTATATATAAGTAAATATGGGCTAATTACGTAAATGGTTCTGAACAGCTGTACCATTTGTTCTCGTACAGAACAGCCAATTTCAACTGTGGTGTCAGCAACTGTATTTTGCGTAGAATTTGACAGCACAGAACAATCTGATTAGGTTGGATAAATTTTTGCTTTATATTCAACGATAAAACTGTTTCTTATTTTGACAGAAAATATAACAATACTAAGATGGTTTTTTGGTACCGGTATGTGGGAATGGTATTCGTGGGGAAAAAGACGGTGATTCTCGTCCCTTTGCGGTCAAAATACGGTTACTGATGCTTTAATATAACATTAGGGCACAAAGACATAACATGGGGCTGTACGATTTCCTGTCCCGAATTAAAAAGACTGACTTCACGTTTGCCCTGGTGACTCGAGTGGCCCGAGGCAGATGTTCATTCTTCCACAAATTGCCATGTTTCATTTAGTGCTTCACGGCCATAATTTCTGGCCCTTTACCTGATATTTTGATTAGCTGGCTGCACTGGTACCATCTATTTGGCAGTCTATTTGTGTCTTGATAGTGTCTATTTTCGGCTCCCTCTATTGGCATTATTCATGTCCATCTTCAACTCACTTTATCACGGGAACTCAATAGGCACGGAAAAGACAATTCAGATTATAATTTTGTACATTAAGCAGTGTTTTCTACTAAAATACGGGCCCAACAAACATGCATTTACTTAATATATGAAATTTTTTGTCATTAAATTTCCAATCAGAATTTTCGATAACCAACAAAACTATCGCATACCACAAGGGACACGCAAAAATATTTCACTATCAATCGATACACACTTGCCATGTCGGTGCCTACTCATTACCATTGGGGATCAGTGTAAGGACATTCAGATATATTTAAAATGTCCGTGTTTCAAATTACAGACAAGGTTCAGTGGAATTTCATGATTCGCCATTATGGGAATAATCTAATTATATTTGCTAAGACATGAATAGAGCTAGTCATTATGTATATTTTGTACCATTTTTTATTTTTAAATGCAGAAATAATGACTCTGCTTTTTGTCATCTTGATTTGGTAGGGTGGTAAAGAAAACATGAAATGTTTGCACGAATAAATGTACAACTGACCATCTACGTCTGTACATCTTGGTCTCGACATTATTTGCGCCTGAAAAATTCGTCACATAAAAGAGAATCATTTTTGCTATGTTAGTGTAGCCAGCGGAGGCTTCGGTGACCTATGTCCGTGAAAACGTGACTGATTTAAGCACGAGACAGTGAACATGGCGGACGTCATGATGTCTCTAGAGACACGGGCAGGGAGTTTGGTGAGTCTTAACCTCGTCATAGGATTAGGTTTCAACCTCATGGAGACGAGAATCCTGAACAACACTGGCCCGCCATGCCCATGGACATGAAAGAGGTAATCGTAGTCCCAGCAACTGTACCAGATTTTGTATACAGAGGAGTAAAAGTGACACTCTCTCCAGCAGGCCTGGCGGTACCATTTTGGCTGTGGGCAAATGAAGGGAAAGATCTAGAATGTATAAAACCTGCTCCTTAGAGGGTGCCCACCGGAGAGCCAGACGTCAAGTACTGCAGTATTTTCCCAAACTGAGTTACTACCGATTGCAAGTGAAATCACCACTATGTTATCCTTGAAGATGAAAGGTACACTTTAGATATTGAATCAATAGTAACAAACCTTACTTGCTACACGTCCACTTCGGCCTAAAGTGCGCATAGCTTTGCTGAATGTGACCGTAAGTCTCTTTGGGTCACTCATTTGGAATAACAAGGTGCGATAGCAGGCATACTCAATAAGCAATTATAATCATAGTATAGTGAAACTGTAGGACTATATTTATAAGAAACGATTCAGCAGTAAAGAGGACTTAAAATAAAGGGTTGCAAAAGTGGACGTGCGTATGTTGTGACAATGCAATACTAATATAATGCAGCGAAGAAATTGATACTGAGCACGGAAGTTGGGGTAAAAATGAAGTATCTTTAGACCCATTTTAAACCTTTCAGTGCGAAGCGCGACTACGACAAACTACTTTGAAATATCATCAGGACGCATGATTCATACCTTCCAAAATGGACCCATCAGTCACGCCTGGGTATGCCTGTTGTTCTGCAGAAAATAAAAGTCTCAAGTCAACAGCTTTTCTTGATGCGCTTAAGCTGTGTTGCCCAATTTTGGTGTCTGTCTGAATCATCGTCTCAGTTTTGTATACTCATGAAATAGAAACAATTTATTTACGCAGAGAAATTGTTTTTTTATAATGAATTTTTCATTTACAGTCACGGGTAAAACGGATCCCTTTGAATTGCTTCAAGGCGTGGTCCAAAGGAAGACTGAATACACTGTTAGTGCGAATGTACTATAACTGTATACACACTGTAACTGTGTATATGCTATGTGATCAACAAGAAGACTGTATATACTAAAACTGTCTTTATACTATTTTCGCCCACAATGGCGCCAAAAAGAAGTGAATAAAGGGACGGATTACGGCTATATGTTATTGTATGTAGTAGCCCATTCCAACAACGTCATTTCCTGTAGCACTGTCCGCCGCATTGAATGTCAACGTCCCAACCTGGTAAGCCATGTTTCTTTTACCAGAGCTACTGCCAACTTCAGATCCATCTCTACCGTTGTCTGTATCAACTCGTGGTAATCTTGTTGCATCTTACACTCAGAACATATCCAGCTCGTCAAATTTATATGATGGTACGTTTGCCGACGCCCATATTATAAACAATGCAAGCATCCATTTAGGATTCGTCCCCCCCCCCCCCTCATGGGATTTGGAAGGGACAATTCATTAATATTACCGGAAAGGGTTTAAACCAAAAAAGAATCACTTTATGTAATATTTAGAGACCACCAAGGAATGGGAATGAAGACATTGAGACATTTATTAAGGAGCTTGCTCGTATCATTGCAAATCTATCCAATGAATGGATCTGACAAAATTGTTGTTAGCGATTTCAACCTAAATTCACTAGGGATTAACACAAAAGAAAAGTTTTCCACATACTTAGATGCGATTGTTACTTATGATTTTCTTCCCAAAATAACTCTACCCACTAGGTTGTCCGAAAGACGGCAAATTTAATTGACAATTTATTATTGTATTTGTGTCTTTTTGCCCAGAACCACTTCCTAGTAGTCAATACCCTATTCCGCAGTCCGAACTCTTTACTCTCCATAAGCTAACCTGTCCCTGTCTAACCTATATACATATGGAATTACTATTGTGCATATTGCACACGTTCCTCTGTAAAATTTTAACATAGGCTGTATCAGCCCAAATAAATTAAAGGGGCTTCAGCGGGTAACTTCTCAACATGCTTCGGAGCATTTTACCCGTACATGTCTCTCTGAGTAGCGGCTCCTTGTCTATGCTAAATATTCAGCAAAGACAACCCACATAATAAAGAATAAATATAAACGTGGCAAATGATGAATTAGCTAAATACGTGAAGTTTTGCTCATAAATGCAGAGCCTCATTATGAAAGAAGAATACCTGTGAAACAAACCATAATAACTAAATTTGTATAGTACAGGTTCAGATAAGAACAATTTGACTTACCCCTAAACCAATATGTACCATTTCTAGCTGGACAGCTTATCCTAGTTAAACCACCCGCCAGTGTATAACTGAAGTGTAAACACGCTGGAGCCTTATATTCGGTCCCAGTGATAGTAAAATAAACAGTTGCAACTAGACCACCTGTACAAACCAAGGGAAATCCTTGGTTTGTACAGTGACTTGTCTCACTATACAAAGTTTTGTCTGTCTGGCATTGTTCCCACCTCATTGTCAGATCTTTTTTTTTTTTTTCGTATTTCACATGTCTTGATCAGAAGCTGCATTTACCTGGGCCTCCTTAATTCACAAATGTGGAAACAAAAGATGATTAATCATTGTATGAATTTTGTCAAGATTTAGTTGACTCAGATATCATGAAATCAATGGACCTATATTTATCGTGTGACCCAAATCTTGGTTAAATTATATTGGAAAGTATAATTTGTACCACAAAAGAAAAATATCTGCTTGTCCTAACAGTTACATTTGACATATATAAGCACAAACGCTGCCCCTGAAGCAAAAGCATATTTGCGAGCTGAAATGGAAGTAATATTATCGGAATTTGAAAAGTTCAAAAGCGACACAAGAAAAACATTTGATACCATCAAGTCAATTCTTTGTTTAAACAGGAATAAAAATCATTTGTTCTTCAAAACTGAAAATACTGAACTAACAAATAAAAATGAAATCGAAGATCGTATTGATTCTTTTTTAACCTTTCTAGGCCCCAAGCAAATTTGACCAGTAGAAATATGCTACTTTTTACAACTTTCTTGCCTGATCGATTTGAAAACACATCTTATTTTGCATAAGTCTCTCCTCTTGAAATTACAAAAATACTCCAAGGCTTTAAGCCAAAGACCAGTACTGGGCATGATCAGTTATCGATGAATGAAACTCCTGAAAGGTGCAACCGCCTCTCAAGGCTATCTTGCTTTTATCATAAATTAGTCCTTAAATTCTGGTATTTTCCCGGATAGACTGGCCAAAAAAAAAAAAAAACAAAAAAAAAAAAAAAAAAAAAAAAAGCAAAATATGCACCTATTCATGAAAAAGACGCCATTTCAGTCATTGTTAACTGTAGACCTGTTTCCCTTCTTCCTGCACTTCAAATATATTTCAAAAAGTGCTTCATCATCAACTACATGACTGTTTGACTTCCAATTTGTTGTTTTACATAAGCCAACACGGCTTCAAAAGGTTGCACTCTACTGAGATGGCTGCCCTGGAAATTCTAGTCCGTATTTACAAAGCACTTGATTCAGATGAAATACCTATTAGCATTAACGTGGACTTGTCAAAGGTATTTAACATACTAGACCACAATATTCTCTTTCAGAAATTAAATCATTATGGTGTCACTGGCACTCCTTTAAACTGGTTCAAAAGCTATCTTACGATCAGAACCCAATACTTCCAATATGTTGTGTCAGCAATGTGTCACCATTGCCAGTGGTGTGCCCCAAGGATCGATCCTGGGCCCCATACTATTCCTTATTTACATAAACGATATATGCATTTTGTGTCCACAAACTTTGATTTCTTATTACATGCAGACGCTAAAACCTCCATAAACTCTTTGTGCTCCTTTAATTTTACAGCTAGGTCTAATGAAGAAATTGTATCCACAATATAAACTCAACTAAAGATAGTGTACAACTGGTTAGCTTCGAATACGTTATCTCTCAATATTAGTAAGAATTAGTATATGATATTTCACTTTCTACAACGTAAACTAGAATTATATTTCAATCTCCAACCAAATTCCACCCCCATGGAGAAAAGTGATGAATTAAATTTTCTTGGTTTGCAATATCATGATTTTTTTTCTGGAATCCTCACATTAACAAAATTGCTGACACACTTTCCAGAGTCACTATCTCAATAACTTTATACTGCGATGCCGAGAAGTGGAAGACTCCTAACAAACAGCCCCCTCTTTTTACCACATTTGATTAATTCCTTTTTGGCCCGGGGTTACTGCATTGATGGGATCTTTCAGAAGTTTCGCTTAATATGTAATGCAAATTTTTATGCTCACACTAAGCCTTTATTTGGAGAACTAAATGTTCCTAAAGTTGATGATATGCTGCATCTTAAAGCCCTCAAATTTTATGACAAATGCTGTGCAAAGGATCTATCTACATATTCTGACAATATGTTCACTGGTATGCCTTTAATACATCCCTATGCCACCAGAGATGTCCCTCGTGTTGGTATATCCATGCGAAGATCTACACATAACACCATACGTTTTTACATCCAAACTTTTCTAAACGAGACAACCCACCTTATTAGGGAGAAAATACATACACACTCATATGCTGATTTTTCAAAGTAAAACAATATTTCATTGCAAAATATTTTTATATGTGCAACATTGATGATAGCCATGTTTGCAACAGTTTATTGCGATGCATGAAGCAAGTGAGTTTACATTATCATCATGATTTTGAATGCCATAGTTCCCTTTTTCATATTTTCTTGCAAATTGATAGCTGGGTGTTACTTACTTTCTTTTGTTAAATTATTATGCGTTGCTACAGTGATAGCTGGTCCAAAACCCTCAGCTGGAGTCATCCCGACTTTTCTGGTCTTTGTGTTTTGGTAATTTGTTTTATTATTCACTATGAAAGCATTTGCCTTTGTGATCATTACCAAGCATCTGTGGACGTTTAGTATTACTTCATTCTCTGGTCAAATAAAGCTGATATGAGTTTGGGTCTGAGTCTGAGTCTGAGTCATGTAAACATCAAACGGCCGGGACGTTCGGCTGATCATGGAAATGCAACTGAGTAAATAGGCTCCAGTCGGAAGTTGTGGTGCTTTTTTGTTGACGTCTTATTTTCATACGCGCTACTATAGAACGCTAAGTATCGCAATTCAAAATTTTTTTCAGCACTAAAACCAGTGTATTTGTGTTATTTTATTTTAAAATTGAATAATTCATCCATGTGTCATTATAGGAGAAATTCAAAGAACCACTCCCGTGTGCTTCGTGTATGAACTCATTGCTTCTGGGCAGAAGGGACTCGCCACAAGTGGCTCGTGCCTTCTGCGACCAAGAAGCATTACGTTCAGATAGTAAACAGCGGTCGCGGTGATTTGTCTATTGCTTGGATGGGTAGCGAGCAACAGCCAATTGAATGGATGCAGTTCGATTGTTTTTATCAGCTCTAACTACGGCTCAATCAAGTAATTTATAATGAACTTTTCGTTTTGTCTTATGAGAGGGGTATTACCTTTATCTATCCAAAAGAAGCCATAGCTTTGTGTTTCCATGACAAATAAACAGCTGCGGGTATTGCAAATTTTGAGGCAGGCCGGAACGCCATGTTAACATACATGCAGCGCCATCTGTTGACAAGTAAGTAAATGCTGCAGCAAGCACAATGTTCAAAGAAAGAAATCGGGGTATATCTGTTCCTCTTTAAGGATTTCAGGCTTATGTAATTATGACAGAAAATGGATGTTTTCCCTAAGATGCTTATCTGATATCACAACAGGAGGTATTCATTTTAATTTGGACCCTGTCCTGCCACCTAGGCTACAGAAGGGAATTCGCCTGGGGAGGCGGGGGTGTACTAGGGGTGGAGAAGATCAGATAGGCTCCTTAGGGTGTATCACATATTTTACATATCCGCTCTGGGGAAAATAGCGTGTCAATATTCTACATTTGGGAAAATATTGGGGGCCAATGTTCCACATTTGCCCGATTGCAAGGTCACACTTCTACATGCTGTGGATGTCGTGAAATTGGTAATTTTTAAAACGAGGCATGCATATTATTTCCCTGTCACAACTGCATAATTGTTGTCCTAGTAACCACAATCTTGCCTATTGAGATACGAACCGCTGATTGGGCGGGGAAACGGGATATTACTAACATTTTGGAAATAAAGTATACTTAGTACAGGTAGATGGAATGTTATTCTTGTTACCATTTTAAGAAGCACTGAATGAATCTGACCTTGGCATTTGAAAACTTAACTTTCTCTAAACGACATTAATTTCGCAAGAAAGGAGTATCTGGACCTGTGTGACAGTAAATATGCCGCCGTGTCTTCTGCAATTGACAGGCGTGAGCCCCGGTCCTTGTGGTGGGAAATTTATATCCATGGCTCCTATTAAAGGCATAAGCCTAGATGTTGTTACCACTCAGCCTTACCGTAAATGGGGACAACAGATACTCTACGGAGGAGGTAAAAACAAAGGGGTGTTTTATACAGCTGCAAAAAGCGCCTACATAAGGCTACTTAAATGGTGTGAAAGAAACAGTATGTCCCCTCCCCTTTCGTAAAAAAGTTGATTTCATATATGCACCAAGATTTTCTTGATTAAACTTGGTTTTATGCATTCTATTCTGACCTATCATGGTTATTTTGAAAACAAAGAAATAAAAAAAAAGGGGAGGGGGGGGGCATAAAACCAAAACTGCTTTTTCTGACAGGATATCGGTTACTATACGGCACAATAACGGTATAGTTTTGTTTGCTGGGTTAGAAGAAAGCACGTAATTTTGCAAAAAAAAAAAAAAAAAAAGGGTATCTCAATGGGCTGCTAAAACAATGGTATAATACATATATTTTGCTGGTGTACCTCTATAATAACATTCATTTCGTGCATGCTTAATGTTCATATTTTAGACGACCTAAAGTGGACATAACCAGTTTTTGTGATATATACATTTGAATTTCAATTGAACTTTTAAGGCCGTACGGGCTCATGGCTACAATGTACATATTAAAGACCATACAAAACATGAAAGTGATGTTGAAGAATACACAGGTCATAAAAACGTGTTGGACAAAAAGACACAAATACAACAAATAAAAATTCGCTCTCCTTAAAGGTCCCAAACGCCGATATTTTTTTTCAAAGTGAAGGACTTGATGTGTTTTGGCACTTTTGTTAAGAAAATTTGCCATATTCACAGAGGAAAATAGCTTTATTTGCAAAAGAATTAAGTTGCCCTTGACGGGCCCGAAGTTGACAAGGTCGCCCCTTTTTTGGCTATTCAGCGGGCTCTGGGTCGTGACATCAGGGAAGGGAGTCCATGTGATGCAATACAGTGCAGCAATAGAGAGCATGAGCGGTAGCGACGCAGAGAATGAGCTGCATCTCAAGGTCTATTGCAGAAGGGCGGCAAGGCCACAGTCAATTCCAAGACCCTTCTCACAGATTTCTGGTGAATTGATCAATCCGTATTGCGGTTCCAGTCACATCTATTGACTATAAAGTCTACTTATCGTAATTACATATGTAGCCACATTGTGAAAAGTCTATCACCTTTTACGTGTACTTAGTTTGATCAATAAAGTATATCAAGGAACCTCCCTGATCACGCATCACGGCTATTTTTTTCATTTAAGCCTGACAAAATAGATCCTTCACCCCCTGTTTTATTTATTAAGAAGTAGCATATAAGATGAGCATCAAGCTTGACGCCTAAAAATGATCGCATGGCAAATCTTTGCAGAAAATATGAAAAGGGAAAAGAAAGAATGTGACATCTCTCTATCTGACCCAAAGGTCAAATTGCTCGCTGTAATTTCAATATGATATATTTTAGTTATTTCGTTTGATAAGAGCTACTCTCCGTAAAACTAGTGATTACATTGAGTTCAAAAGTATTGTTTTTTTCTTTCTCTTTGTTATAAGACCAAAACAAAGTAGAAAAATTCAAAGTATTTTCAAATGATTTTGCTATTCAATGAAAAACCACCTATCCTTTCATAAATGTTGATCATGTTAATTGATTGAAACTCAAATCCCGTGATTCATTTAAAACAAGAGTTTTCTGGTATTCAAGTAGTTTTT
Organism: Hermodice carunculata; assembly: GCA_964020975.1. Classification (NCBI taxonomy): domain Eukaryota; kingdom Metazoa; phylum Annelida; class Polychaeta; order Eunicida; family Amphinomidae; genus Hermodice; species Hermodice carunculata. The sequence goes on along the minus strand of CAXHWN010001561.1, from coordinate 67,736 downwards.
ATTGAGACACAGTGACCTTTTAACGCAGAACTATCATATTTCCTTTGGGTGTGTGTGTTGCTAAATCAATAACTGCGCCATCTCGTATTTCAGTTACAGCCAGGAGTGCAACTTGTATGGTCCAGATCATGGGTGGCTTTTCCGCGCTGATCTCGGCTGTAAATGAAAAGATCTTTCAGTTCATTTGATATAATGAGGAAAAATAGGCTTAGGCTACCTTTTCTTGAGAAACAAAACGAGAGAGAGAGAGAGAGAGAAAAACAGGATGTAAACATAACATCAAAGTTAAACCTTATACCTGGTGCAGACCATAATTTTTATGCATGAAAACAGTGTACCTTTGGTGAATGAATTTGCACGACGTTTGCCCACTATGAAGCTACAGACACCGCTAGCTACAGAGAACGTGGTGTCCCCAAAAGCTCGCCTCAAACAAACGCTCCTGTCACTCTCAATCTAATTGTGGACGGTGGTTCCAAACCACCAAGTCCTTGGCTTTCCTGTACTCCAAGATAAGATACTGTCAAGTGGGGCTATTTGGATCAGTGTCATACCATGTATCTGTCAGATATTTTCGGCGAGTTTTAAAGCAACCATATATATATACACTTCGGTCATTGAAAGTATACTATAAACATTATGTGGTTGATACTAGATCATACCATCCTTATTCCGTAGCGGACATACAAGTTAAATGCAAGCATTATGTAAAATCATTGAATAGTCATATCCGAGACTTTGTTATGCAGCTCTTTATTACATTGTATGAAACATTTAGTTTAAAGGTATTTGCATGCGAACTTCGGTTGTTTTGTTACACATTGTATTCATTCCAAGTCCTTTTATCTTTCGGGCAGTGAAGCAATTTTGAATTGTGCTGGAAGTTGGCACTAGGCTCACCTGGTGTGAGTAACTTAAAATACAAGCTCCCTGCTAACACAAGCCCTATGTTTAATTTCTAGCTTTATACTTATTTTTTTCCCATCAGGCGCAGTTTCCATTGTCAAGGCACCTGTGGTGAGAAAATATTTAAAAAATAAAGCGGCCGAAAATTTCGTGGTGAAATGCTCAACAAGCCATATACACCATGAAAAGTGGAACTACCAGTTGCAGGGAAGTAATTAGAAGATGTAATGTTCCCAAGATAACAATCAGTATGCATGTACAAAACACCGCCCCCCCCCCCCGACATCTATGCATCCTTTTAGATGCAGAAGAAAGGTAAATTATAAGACATATTATGACGTTGCCAAAGTGGGGATTTTCCTTCGATACCCTCGATTTACGAATGGTGGCCAATGCTTACCTAAACCAAGATGGACGTTTTGAGCCAAATTTTATGAACAATTTGACAGGTCTGAATTGTACCAAGACATTAGCGGGAAGACAAAAGCAATCAATTCTGTCACAAAATGTGCTAAGCCATTTGTGTTAGGCGTGCAAGTGTATGCCCAGCTGAAGTCATCAAATTCTTTGATAACTTGAAAAACGCCTTTGAAAGAGTATTGGCAACTCCTGTTTTACATTATTAATTTAGATACCTTACGGATGATGGTTGACGTCGGAAGTCCATGTGCGAACCCGTTCTACATCTCAATCAGGTTTGCATACTCTGCACTTGGTGAGGTGTCCGTTGCTTATGCAGTCTACAAATTGGAAGGGCGCTGGACCAGCTGGACAGAGGCAGGGTCCAGTGGAGGCAGATGTAACAGGTCTCAGAATGGGTGATTTGATGCAACAACATATACTCACTGGTTCCTCATTTATTATTCCAATGGACCAAGGAACTTCCTACAAAGAAAGGCCTCATATACGACACCTTGCTTCCCATTTGACTGAAGATGTTCCTGCTGCATGTGAAAAAAGGATATTTGCTTTTGTCTGTTTGCAAGTATCAATCACGTGAGGTATCGATGTCTCATTCTGTGCACCACTGGAGGACACATGGCTTGCAACACTGACAGCAGGGAAGGAAACATCACGGTAGTTTCCCACAAGGTGGCCTCGCAACACTGTTGAACCAAACATTAACACTTGCATTTTCTTTGAACTTTACTGCCACATAATCCCATCAGAGGGCGTTGCGCCATTAGCTCTCATAGAAGCCATCCACTGCTTCAAAACCATCGATTATTCTCGACATATGTGAGCGGTACAAAATAGTACATGGATCAAACAGTAATTTTTATCATCAAGACAACCATGTTAAACCTACATTTTGCAAGACATACTGATTGAATACGTGTAATTGTGGTAAAAGTGCTCATATTTTGCATAAAAATGGGGAAAAAATAAAAATGCGCAAAACGAAGGTAAGTCCCATCAAGTTAAAGCAGAGCGCCACAACCTGTGTTTGTGACTATTTCGTCTAGACGAATAGAGTACAAATGGGACAATTCATACATCTGTTGGACAAACAAACATGGGAATATGGCACCGTCTACGCGCTGACGTCGCTCATTATCTTTGTAATGCAGCAGCCAATGTTCGTTTACATATTCCACATCGCCATGAAATCATACTATTATCTATAATTATCATTACTTGATAACGACACCATGCACAATACATATACATTTTGTACTTTTTTAATGTATGATGGTTTATTTTCACAGTTTTAATTTTTTTTATCCTTTATCTATACTTTTTTGACAAATTTTTGAAGTTTTGATTGGAATTCAGTTAGCTATCAAGGGTAGTGTTTTAAGCATTCTCACAGCCTTTTTGAGTGTCTTGTCAACAGGAATGATGAACCATCTTCTCACTGAGTGACAACCATGGGTGCATGTTTTGATGTCAGTCTTCATGAGGATGTGGACTAGGATGCAGAGATACATGATGCATAGCCAATGTCCTGGTTCCCATCAGACACAGCCAAAAGTGCACTCCTAAGTGGAACGACCCGGCATGGAAGTCTGTCATTTGTCCATAAAAAGCAAGTGTAGCTTTGATGATTTTTAGCTCGGATGACTTGTCAGCTGAGCTAATGTGGTAGTTAGGCATCTGTCGTCTGTCTGTCGGCGTCCACAATAGACCTGTTCATTGGACTCGGGTTTATTCGGTTCACTTCGGGAAGCGCACCCTGCTTTGTTTACATTTGGTGCTCGGCCATGCTGGCCGGATTACACGTGGAAGCACAAAAAAGTAAAACACGGGATGTGCTTGGATTTAACGAAAAATCAAACCGTCAGCAATCTATAAATGTACGTTTCACCACTGATGTGACAGTTTAGGTAAAAGATTTGCACTGTTCAGCACAATCCATGCTGTAATCACTGGCGTTAACCGTGACGTGGCATCCGTTGTAAACATATGACGGCATGGGCCCAACTCGGCTACTTGCTGATTGGACAATAATCAGGCCAACAATGGAATGCATAAAGAATTGCGGTCCAGAAAAGTTCGGTACAACTCGGTATGAACAGGTGGCGCTTGTCCAAGTTTATTGTTTTTCTTCAATAACTCAAAAATTATTTCCCGATTTGAACAAACTATTTTATGGAAAGCTTGATGTGGGGCGCATATTTTGAACACTACCGAATTTTCAATCCACGTTGGAGATCAAGGTCAAACGGCCGGTTTGAATATCATCAAAGGGTCATCTCGTGAATACTTTGCACTCCACAATTTTTGAGATAGGCCCATATAACGTTTAGCATTCACAAAGTGTATACAAATCTTTGTCGACATCAGTGTTGTTGGCGCCACCTGCATTATTATGTAATATACGGGTAAAAATGTGAAAATCTTAAGTCCACGATACTGTCCACAGTTTTCAAGTTAGCCCAATATAACTTTCAAGACTATAAGGGCGTATGAAACATTTAGGCCGCTTTCGATATTGGTGGCTTCACCTACAATATTATGCAATATAGGGGTCAAAATATGGAAATCTTGTGAACATTCTAACATCTTTAATTTTGGGCAGATCTTCACTAAATTCGGTGGGATTGGGGGAAGGGGTCAAAGTCTAAGTTGCTAGTGATACTAGTGGCGCCACCTATAATTTGATGGAAATTATGAGCCAAAATGTGTTTTAAGATATATAATTCCATATCTTGAAACGTATTTCGATTATACTTGCCAAATTTATAGGATATATTGACAATGTCCAAAAGCTAGAATTGAATATAATATTAGTGACCTTGCCTACATTTGTGAGGTCACGGTGCCTCTTAAGTTGAAACAGGTGATTTTGTAGTGCCAGGGTGTAGCTTAGACCTCAATGGCAAAGTCAGCACAGCACCAGACAGGCCTTTGTGTCTCTTGTATTACATAATATGGGTGTCCTTGATCTGCTGTCCTAAGGTCACCGAGGACATAAAGTTAAGGGCTTGCTCATTGTTGTCTTGGCACATGCAGCAATATTCATCACAGGAGTTTCACAATTAAGCTATGATTACATGTGGATCGAAGTGCCATCTGGTGGACAATTTTTACATTAAATATATATAAGCTTTATATGTTAAAAAGCCACATGAGGACTCACAACTTTGAAATGAACAGGTGCAATATAGCCCCGATGCCAGCAGAGCAATAGGCTACACAGGCCTCTTGTTTTGAATTTTTTTTGTTCTCTTTGGAGGCAAATCCTAAAAAAAAAAAAAAGAAAAGAAAAATCCAAAACCGCTTTGCCAATTGCTTCGAAATTTCTTAGGGAGACTTGTGGAGACCCTCAGACTTCAATTTGTTCGACAGGATGCGTGGTGTGATGTTTCAAATATTTTTATGTAAAAAAGTGTGTTTCCGCTATTTTCGACCTATCCGAAACCGTTACTCAGATCATGCTGGAAATGTACCTTTTAGAAGTACCAAACAAACTTGTTCACAAAGTATCAATGCTATGAATCCCTGATTTTTAATGAATTTTTCAATACGAGTACTTAACGGTTAATGCATACAGTGACATGGATTACTATGTTAGTGATTGAGGCCTGCTATGGTTATTCACATTTTCGACTTTTTATTCAAAACCACTCACCAGGTTCCCTTCAAACTTGGTGGGGATGTATCTTGGGTGATGTGTCTGCTAAATTTGTTCAAATAGTCATGCTCTAGTGATTTTTTGAATTTTCATGAAATTTTTAATTTTTGTGTTTTTTGGCCAAATCACTGGACAACTGACATGAAATTTACTGTTCACTTAATAACTTAAGATCTGTTTTGAGCTAGGACCTAGGTGTTGCAGATTTAAATGGTTCTCTGGGAAAGTAATGCGTAGACAGTACATGAGTGACCTTGACCTCATTTCTGTGGTCATGGTGCAACATACATGTACATGAACTTTACTCTTCACTGCTGTAACTTGAGAACTACTTAAACTGGGACCTTGATCCTGCACATGGTATTGTTCTTCCATGAAGGTCAGACTTACTCAGTGCATGGGTGACCTTGGCCTGTCCCAAGTGCACAGAGCCCCAAAGTGTGAGGAATCTCTAGGTCAGCTGAGCATCGACTGTTCACACAGCCCTCTTGTTGCAATGTAATTTTGCTGTAATACCGGTGAGTTGCTTCAGATTTGTACGTTGGGGTTTTTTATTCACCTTTTTGTTCTGAAAATCTATACCTTTTTAAAGTTTAGTTGGATACCTTTTTGTAATTAAGCAGTGGCAACATTGCATGTACCAATGTCAGTTTAAATCCACGAGGAAAATACTAAATGATGGGCTTCTGGCGATATGGATTGGATGCCAACAAGCCCCAAAACAGGCATCTATTGTAATATAAAAAGATCATTAAAATACATCAATTTCAGCGGTGTATCTGACGCATGTTGTGTAGGTAAATCTATACCCTCATGCTGAATTCCACTATTATGAATATGTGTGCACCGACTAAGAACTATTTACGAAACCGGACAAATTGTTGTCATTACACTTTATAAAATAAAACCCAGCACTTATACATATAATTATGTGAACTTTCACGCCATGCAACTTGTTTTGGAATTTACACTGCTTTATCAATGCTCCCAAATATATGAATGGAAAAAAAATGAATAAATGAAAAGGTATGTACATTTCCAAGAAAATTTAGCTGGCAAGGATGAAATTCTCCTAAGTCCTTTCGAAGGTCATAAAATATATCTGAAAATTATTTACGAAGATTTTTTTAGGGAACAACTATTTACGCAAGAAAGTTACAAGTTATCGATAAGAGACATATTATGCCACAAAAGGTAAAAGAATCTGTTTGAAACCTAATCTTTATGCTTTTATCATTGGTTTTCTGGATAAATGTTGTCACTTTGTCTTAAATCTGGTTATGATGTATGTTCTACGTACGTATAGGTCCGCTGACCACAGGCTGTTCTCATATCCCTTTTTGTTAGAAAATGGGCCCTTAATACGGGGACTGCAGCAAATCCAGGTACACCTTTATTGTGTTCAAAGAAACAAAACTTTAGAAACCTGTATTTGTACAAATTAAGTTCATTGAATGAATTTATGTGCAAGTAAGAGGTAAAATGGAATATATGTAAAAATACAATAAGCATGAAAGGAGTGAAAAAACAACAACAAAACACCCACCCACCCCAAACAAAAAACAAACAAACAGGCAGACACAAATAACATCCAAGGTAATCAGGGAAACATCACTAAGTAAGAAAGAGGCGCACAAGTTCCTCTACGTGAATAGGTAAACAAGCAAGCAAACCAGCAAACGACAATAAATAAACAAACACACAAAGACAAAACAAAACAAAACAAAAACAAAAAACAAAAAACAAAAAACAACAACAACAACAACAACAACAACACACACACACAGAGAAATCAAAATTGAAATTATAAACAGGTTATGCGGTCCACTCAATTGTACCACCAGGAAACAGATTCGGATTCGTTTATGTGTGCAAAAACAAAGGCAAAGATGTCTTACCTGCTGTGTTTCTAAAAAAATTCAGAATACGCCGACAGGATCAACACGTTTCACTCATCTCTGTACAACGACAAGGTAATAAAAGCATCAAGCTTAGAACATATAGACATTTCAAGGTAAATTATGTAAAAGAAATACATTTGAGTTGCATCAACTCTTTTAAGCACAGGAGAGCTCCTTCGACGCTGCGGCTAAGCAGCCATGCACTGCATATAGATGTTTGTAGATATAAACACAATTAAGTCGAAGAAAGAATATGTCAATTTTGCGACTCTAGACAAATGAAATTCGAAGAACATTTTTTACTTCCTTGTTCCTTGTACAGAGATAAGAAAAATGACCTGACATCAGCTTTATCCCCATCAACACAGGAATTCTTCTTTTAGCTTATTTTTACCTTTACTGCGAGATGGTGGTGACAGTTGGTAAATGTACATGTAGTATGTTTCAGAAAAGAGAGAGCAAGTTTTTAGACATACAATAGGATTTTAGATATGTGAGTATCATTATAACTATTTTTATTTCTTTAATTGTATTTCATTTCTATGTATTTTATTGTACATAATTTTGTATGCCCTGGGCCCAAATTGGATACAACAGCAATAAAGAATATATGTAGAATTTACTGTACATCAACTGATATATGTAGTATATGATATTATTTATAACGGTTTAGAAAACCACAATGAAGCTCGAATCGTTTTTCTTGACATATCGAAATCCTTTTACCATGTTTGGAGCTATGGTCTAAACTTTTTTTAATACGCAAGCTAAGCTTCGATGCCTCATTAGGGAATATTATCACTGACAAACGCCCGCGTGTAACACCCAATTCATGAAAAATTATGATTCCTATGCACGCTAATTTCAAGAAAATAGTGCAAGTTCCTATAGTCAGTATAGGATGAGACAGCTTTTGTGGAAATTAAATAGAATACATTGAAAGCGCTGAGGTTGACCTTCGTGCACTTTGTCTGAGCGGCCTGTCTAATTTGAGCAGGCTCGCATTTTTGCAAGCTGTGCGCATCTCTACTCCACACCTGTAGAGACAGCCTACTGATGGAATTAGACTGGCCTTTGCAAGCCGCAAGCAATTTTTTAAACTAATAATCTTTTACAAAATGTTACACGAGCAACCCTTTGCAAGTGCAAGCAATATTTCAAACTTATTACCTTTTACAAAATGTTTCAGAAGTTATGCCCAAAATATTCAGATATGGTTGCCTGAAGCAATGCCGACATCAGTGGCTGTAGATTTCGTAGTTCACGCCCAGTAAGACAAATTAAAATTGGTGCAAATCATTTGGCGTATCATTTATATCTTCTTCAATTAGATTGTGGAATGATCCTGCATGACGATATCTGTAATTCTGAACCTTTTTCATAACACTGCGTAATCCTAAAGCACACCCTATTAGGCCCTGACAAAGTTTAACCTGCTTTGTCCCAGATGATTGATTTGCCATTAGTTGTTAAACTCAGTTACTCCCGGATCACTCAGGACTTCACTCCTATTTATTCAAAGTGAATATCACTCCCTCATCCTCGTGGGGTTTTGGCATCCTATTTAAAACGCTATTCCCCTTTTTTACTGCCCGCTACAGGCTACACTCCCCATTCTTCTCCCACACTCAGTTATTGTCGCTCCATGGGTTCACATAAGTACAAACATTTATACAGCTGTGGAACAGCAGGTCGAGACAATTGTGCTCGGTAATGCAGATTTTACAGTCTAGGCAAACAGTCGAATCTATTTAGCACGCAGAAGGTTATCATGGAAACTAAAGGGTTCCACTTCTGGGTTCCGAAGCGTAAAATATTACTGCAATGGTACACGTGATATACACTGATAGAGATTTAATCTGCCTTTCCTAAAATTATTCACCAAAGATTAAACTACGAATTGTATGTGAGTCACCTGTAAATTTCTTTTTACTTATTATATCTCCCCAGTGCCTCTTGTGCAGAAACTATGTACTGTATTGTAAATATGGAGAGCCGCCAGAGATACGTAACTCCTAATGTCACATGAAGTGTTTCCCATATACTTCTTGTAATGCCATAAGTTTTGAGCATAACGACTGCATCTTGGAAAGACAGTACTTCTTCAAAATTCTTAACACGCAAATGGGTGTGATAGCACAGTTATGTATC
>CAXHWN010001561.1:51200-53700 GCA_964020975.1 Hermodice carunculata | reverse complement strand
ATGCAGAGAGCTTTATGTTTATAATTGCCAGTAATTTGGGTGTTCTCGGACGTTAATTATATATATATGTATATATATATATACGTGTGTGTGTGTGTGTGTGTGTGTGTGTGTGTGTGTGTGTGTGCGTGCGTGTGTGTGTCTGTGTGTGTGTTGAGTTGTCGTTTCCATATACATGTATAAGGTTAATGCAGGCAGCCGCCATCTCATTAAAAACATGTCCGGGAATTTAAGGCTGCGAAACATGCTTGATGGGTTCCCGCTGATGACCCCTGTTTAAATTCATGTGGCTGTTGAAGCCCAAGACTTTCTCAATTTTGAATCAAACTTGATAATATTTTAATTCATTTGTCGGTTAAGACGTACATAGTCCCTGGCATGGCTATGGAGCGTAAAAAGATTGCATTCTAGTTTTTGGGGGTGGGGGGTGGGGGTCAGAACTACAGGGAAGATGTGGCAATGTCGCTTCTGTTTGTATAATAAGTAGCTAGGACTGAAATACGGTGTAACTCCCTTTATGTGAAATCCTGCATATGATGCTGCTCAGCTAATTTTAGATCTAAAGTCCCCACAATCTTTTTTCTACAAATATATCATGTCCCTGTACCTTGGATAAAATATTGATAGTAAGTCCATATATCTTTTTGTGACCTAATATTACGTGCCTGAAACACGCAATTGACGTGCGCATAGTTCTCGCCTGCAGTGTCAAATGGCCACAGATTAATATAAACCGAGAAACGCCTGCGTTGTCCGGACCTTTTGACATTGTTCACTATTTCATAAACTATTTGGTGGAAATTTAACTTTAAAATAAAAACAAAACAGATATAGGTGCTATATTCATATTTCATTAAAATTGAAGAGACATGAAAAGTGTTATGTTTGAACAGAAAAAAAACGTATATCAGTCCAAATTTTGTGTGTAACTTCAGATCTGAATGTAAAAAGTTACAGCTTTAACCAAAATATTTGATAATGTATTTAAATAGGCCCTTCGTTTGCATAATATGTTGATATTTATTCAACGTTTCTTCAAATGTGTTTGGACGTATTTTATAATCCTCCAAGCCATGTTCTGATTTAAAACATTTGTTCAAATGCATGTAAATATATATCTAAATAAACTTTAATATATGTTGAAATATTTTTATGTATTGGAAGATATTTCAGAATAGTTGAAGATTTCTTTACACCGATCGAGACAGATTTAATACCTTTCAGCCGAACACTTTGACAAGATGCATCCGCAAATGGAATTTTGGAAAACTCGCTTGAGCGAAATACATTTTTGTTGTAATTTTTCAAAGAGCTCTACTTCCACAGCCCTCCCTCTCTCTTGGTCGCCATAACATATGCTCCCTCGCAGTATCATTATCTTTAAACTGGAACCTTCTTTCCAACAGAAAGTGCAGACGGGCCTGTTCATTAATCAATATGTTTTTGCATGTTCATGGGGTACCTGCAGTTCAGTTATAGCTCAGTTCCCTTCTTCGGCACACCTGTTTATACAACTTTCATCGAAAGATCAACATGGCATATTTTACTTTCAGTCATAGTCTTCGTGAATTTTCTTTCTTGCAGTGCTTGACAGCAACAACACTGAGTCATCACAGATTCACATGGGCCAAGTATGTTTTTGAAGGTCAGTCTCAACAGTAAACAAACACCCCAACACACTTCCCGGTATTCAAACCAACTACCCCCCTCTCTCTCTCTCTCTCTCTCTCTCTCTCTCTCTCTCTCTCTCTCTCTCTCTCTCTCTCTCTATCTCTCTCTCTCTCTGTCTCTCCATGTACATCACATATAGGACAGAGCACATCCTTTGTGATTTCTATAATAAGTGACATTGCATCTGAGTTTAACGCCAGAGGTTCTGCGATGCATCTGTGCATGTCACATGCGGAAGCTTGCTTTTATTGCATTCGGCATGACGGTATTTTTGCGTTATGGGGAATTGTTCGCCTCAACCACTGGTTATTTCTATATCAATGATATAAATCATCCAATGCCACAGAATGGAAAGGTGCCCTAAGGGACACGTCAATAGGATGGAAAGTATCTTAAAAAGCCTGAAATTGATTATTGTAAATCCATCCAAAGTTCCATTATTAATTTTATTTGTGGGGGTTTTTTTGTCCAGAACCACTTCCTAGTAGTCATTACCCTATTCCGCAAGTCGAACTCTTTACTCTCTATTAGCTAACCTGTCACTGTCTAACATATATACATATGGAGGTACTTTTGTCAATATTGCACACGTTCCACAGTAGAATTTTGACATAGGCTGTATTAGCCCAAATAAATAAAACGGTCTTTCAGCAGGTAACTACTCAGAACATGTTTAAGAAAATTGCAGGTTTTGTTAAGCGATCACATCTCTCCTATCTTTTTCAGGCTTTACATATCCCTTATTCTATTGAGCTTTTCTGCACGAACGCGATAAGTGTTTGTAAAAAGCTATTTATTATGTCTGTGTGCCAACACAGGCAAATCGTTT
>CAXHWN010001561.1:0-51000 GCA_964020975.1 Hermodice carunculata | reverse complement strand
TTCTGGAAACTCTTTCTTTCGTTCATCCTTTCTTTCTTAACATGCAAATTTGTCGGACACTTCATTTGAAAAGTATTATACGTAGAAACTCCAAACTTAGCACAATTTTACTTCTATAGATGAAATTTTGCTTTTTTATAATGAGATGTAATGTTTTTCAAAATCGTGCAAATGAGGGCTAATTAAAGTTTTAGATCTACAATATCTTATATAGGATAGTAGATGTGGTTCCAAGTGTATAGGATTTCGATCATAGCAAGGCAAATGCCATCTTAAATGTCAAGGTCATGTCAAGGTCGAAGGTCGTGTCAAGGTAAAAAGTCAATTTTAGGTCAAAATGTCATTTTAAAGGTCAAGCTTTACTTAATGTAGAGGTCATCTCAAGGTCAAAGGCCCTTTCAAAGTCAAAGGGCATTTTCGATGGTGGCTTTCTTCTAGGCATAACTTGGTCAATTTTTATCCAATTTTGATGATGTTGAGCTCCAATTGTAGCTTTTGTAACACTGCACATTTTTGAAACATACATATGACCTCTTAAGGTCAAATGTCAACGTCACTTGGACCTTTGAAAGTTTCATCCAGTCATAACTCGACCAATTTCCATCAAATTCTAATTACGTTGGACTCAAATTGTAGGTTTTGCAACATTGCACATTTTTGAAAGAACCTGTAACCTCTAAAGGGCAAATGTCAGGATCATCTAGCCCTTTTAAAGTTTCATCTTGCCGGTGCTTGGTCAATTTTCATCTGATTTAGTTCATCTTGGGCTTAAATTATAAGTATTGTGTAACACTGTATATTTTTTGCAATTTACATGTGACCTTCAAAGGCCAAAGATCAAGGTCATTTGGAGTTTAAAATTTTCATCCAGCCATAAGTAACATTTAATATTTACAATTTTTGAAGGCACAGAGACCTATTTGCTTTGAAGCAAATCTTCTTTTCTAGTTTATCATTTATGCTCCGTGCGCCTTATTTATTCATACTTGTAATGTGCTTTAATTATATCGATGCAAGTATGTGTCTCCCGGTAACGGGGCTTCAAATAAAGTATATATATATATATATATATATATATATATATATATATATATATATATATATATATATATGTATATATGGCCATTGGCCGTTGTATCAAAACTGTGTTTTCCAAAACTGCTCGAGTATTGGCAATGCAAGTCAATTTGATGACACTGTGCATTATGAGAAGCCTCCATTGCCATTTTAAATTCCACTTGCAAACAAGGGTTATTGAAATTATGTGATGAAGCACTCCGGTTATTGTATTCCTCTTGATTAAGTTACGTCATGATATCAAACTGTGTGACTGTAGTATGCGGTAAGATGGTATATCGAGCGGACGCCAGTCACGTTGAAAGTACAAACACGTTGGTCAGTCACCAAAGTTGTAGACCTCTAGGGACGAGAACCGTCGGGCCAGCTTCATTCATTCCTTTCAAATCCAAGCATCAAGTTTGGCCCCTAAATGGTGTGGCTTTCAATTTGTTGCTGATATGTTGGGATACCATATGATGAGTAGCTTTCTGACTGATATTCGACAGTGTGGCAATCAACAATTTTGCATCGAGAAGGTTTTGACTTAGCTTATTTTCGGCCTGAAATGATTCAAAGGCTTATGAAAAGTCAGTATAATCATTTGAATAATCGTTTATTAGGAAAACTTCCCCTTTACAGCGGGGGCACCAACGGAACTGGGAAAATTCCATGATGCGTCCAAGATATACACAAATAATCAGGCATCCTTATTATATATCAATTAATCTTCGTATGTTGAAATAAGTATAGTAACTATAAAAGTACAAGTAATAATATATGTCCTCCGCACCAAAACTAGAGATAAGCCATTCATTGGGAAAAAACTCCACAGAGCGTAAGGACATGTACATAATACATGTTTCATATACAATGCAGAACATATAGTCTCCAGCGTCATTATTAAAAAAAAAAGAAATCAGGTAAAAAAAACATTGGAGCAGGTCTATTTACGAGAGGTACATGTAGAACAATGATACAATCTGTCTTTCATTAGGAAGAGGCGTTCCCTATTAACCGTATCAAATGCCTTCAAAATATCAAGGAAGGATAGCCATGTCTTTTGCTTGTTAGCTTTCCTTATTTTACATAACACCTTGAGCGCAAATGCTTGATCTTCCAATCTTCTGTGTTTTCTATAAGCTCCAAGGAGCTCCCCTAATATCCCTTCCCGCTCTAAGTATTTCATAAACTGCCCCTCCATTACTGATGTGAACACTTTATACACATTAGAGGTAACAGTAATACCTCTGTTATTGGGCACTGTATCTTTTGGTCCTATCTTGTGAATAGGCTTTATAAAGCCTTGAAACCATTTATCCGGGTACACTTCACAGGTTTCACAAAGATTGAACAGATCCACTAATGTAACAATTAATGAAGAGCCACCTTGTTTGAGGAATTCGTTTGGAATTTGGTCGACTGCACAGGCTTTACCGTTTTTCGTAGTATCATCTGAATTCTTTCGACCATCTGTGAGGTAACTGCTGCTTACTGCCTGTCAGTGGTTTGGTAGTGTTATTGCAAAGTAAATAATATAACGGTAATGTTAGACGTATCATTATCCCTTTTGCAAATGTCTTCAATGATTCTCCTTTGGGACCCAACCTTAAATTATTATATGCGTCATTAAACATATAAAATAATTCAGCAGAGAATTCAAGGATTTAGAGATTTTGTCTCCTTAAATGTTTACGAGCACACAACTTTAATATACTGACAAATGGACACAATAAAATATTTAATGTGGAATTTTGAACATTTGCCCATTAATTTTGTTTTTCGCTTTTAAACGTAATCAGTGACGCAATAGGGGTGATCTCGGTTGGTTTAATTTCATGACACACAGCCTTTGGTTCCCATGATGCATATTTATGACACCTAGCACAACCCATGCCATTTGAGGTCAGGTGGGTCAGCAAAACCCATTACATTACAGCGAACCTGAAAGTTTCACCCTGCATACGAGAACGATTTTTTTGGAATTCTCTCTTCTAATCTACCTGAAGTACATATTGCTATATACCCAGGTGTAATAAAATGAAAGTTTAATGCTTATTTGATAACATATAGAGACGTTAAATTTATGTGTGCCAATTTACCATGTTAATCTGTGGAGAAAAAGTGAGGGTCATGGAAAGTGGCCGCAAGACGAGGGCGGTCAACCATGAGCAGGATGGGCAGCACCACCTTCAGGCGAATTTAGAACTAACCCAGATCTATCTATCTATCTATCTATCTATCTATCTATCTATCTATCTATCTATCTATCTATCTATCTATCTATCTATCTATCTATCTATCTATCTATCTATCTATCTATCTATCTATCTATCTATCTATCTATCTATCTATCTATCTATCTATCTATCTATCTATCTATCTATCTATCTATCCATCCATCCATCCATCCATCCATCCATCCATCCATCCATCTATCTATCTATCTGTCTATCTGTCTGTCTGTCTGTCTGTCTTTGTATCTATCTTATAGAACGTAGTTTCTTGTTTTATTCAGTATTTGATCAGATGATTTAAATATTTGGAAGGAGGAACAAATCGACTTGATGATGTGATCACATGCATTTGTTCATGTGCTGAAATACAGTCTATCTGTTCCTATGAATAAATTGACTTAATCTTCCGATTAGATCGATTTGTTCTTCTGATAAAATCGATTTAATCAGAGGAACCAATATACTCTTATTTGATCATATGGGCAAATACATTTGTTTAGATGATTAAATCAATGTGGACAGAAGACAGATGGTATTTGACAAACTGTTTAAATTGAATTGTTCTTCTATCCAAATCAATTTGATCATCTCAAGAAATGTCCCCCAATTTAATTAAATTGACGCTCCCTGTCTGATTTGCTCCACGGATCAAATATTTATACTTCGGAAAAAATCACCCCCGACAATATTTGATCCGCGCAACATGAAATGTTACCCTACAAATTCAGCCTGCAAAAAATATAAAACAAAGCAGGTTGCAGCCTGTACTTTCGAAAATAACTTATAAAACCAAACCTGTCTTATGCTAAATTGTTCCTTTTAATATTCTGAAACATCTGAGAGCAAGAAAACTCAGTCATCATTGGGCAAATTTTAAGATACATGTATTACTGTTTGCTACACAAAGCACTGACAGCTGTCACGTTGCCTTGCGCGGTCACTTGGAGTACTCACATTGTGACCATGAGCATTCAGTCACTACACTGGGTATATTGAAAGCTGACCTGTCCAGAAATAAGGCACACTATATCTGTCAGTTTGAGTAAAAAGTGTATTGCTGTGGTCAGAATTATGTAAGAGACAGTCCCTGTACCTGTAAAGTTAATTTTTAATTTGTGTTCAATAACCATTCTAACCGGAATGGGGCCGAATTACTCACGTAATACCAAAATGGCGGTAACACAGACTACCGGAAGTGACGAGCTGCATACAAGGGGGAGTAACTATAATCTGGTTAGGGAGAAACTTGTATTTATTCAGCAGACCAGATACATTTGACCGCGGGAACAAATATATTAGTCCAAGCGAATAAATCGGGATATGCATTATTCTATTTGTTCAAGAGAACAAATCGACTTAGTCATCTGAATAAGTGCATTTGTCCATGCGATCATATTCATTTTATTTGTTCCTCTAAACAAAAATATTTTATCTTTTGATAAATCGGGTTGTTCTCTTCATCCATCAATTTGATATTTAGTCTACTCATTAATCATTTATTCATCTGATCAAGTATTTGTTCAAAAATGCAATATATTTGTTCCTCTGATCAAATATTTAATCATCTGATCAAATGCTGAATAAAACAAGAAACGTTGTTCTATAATATATGTATGTAAGACATGCACAAGTCTTCAGTCCATATTCATGTCCTTGTTTTCCATTAAATTTTTTTATTTATTCTTTTTTTAGTGCAAAAAGTAATCTGTGGATCACTGATTCTGGCCGCTCTCTGTTAGTGTGTGCTCCATGGACTATGACAGGGTAAAAGCTGTAGGACCCAAACGATTTCCGATGTAATACACGCATCATGCAAGGATATTGAATCATTGATTGCAATAAGCATTAGGTAGGTTGGGCGGATTGATTGATTGATAGGTGTATAAATGGGTGGATCGAATAAAATTGATTGATTTACTTATTGACTTTTATTAATTGGTTTATGGACTTACTAGTTTTTAGTGCAGGCAGTGAAAAGTTACTCGATTCAAATATTGTAACATGATAAATACGTTTCTGCAGACATAATGTGTATCATATATGCAGTAATGATCACATTGAAGCAAACATGTGGAAACATTTTTAAAAAGTACCCTCACTTTGGTGGAGTGCACAAATGGAATCGATAAATTATCAAACATTCAATGGTCTTACACCAAGAACGCAATTCTATGCTCGCCATGATGATATCGCGCCAACCTTTCGGAACGACCTTCAACATAAACAGATTGGCCGACCAGACCAGGTTTTAAATCATGAGTCTAGTTTTTGGTCATTTAGCTTTTAATTAAATTGCCTTCGTTCTGAAGAACAATCTGCTATTCGAACTCTGGCCACCCGTCACTCTCAACGGACAAAAGAAGGGTTTCGTTTAAAATATTTTCATTACCTCGTCCTTATCATAATATGAGCCTACAAGAGTACAAGTACGTTCACGTTGTGAGTTTAGGATCAGTTGGATACACAGGCACACTCTCTCTATGTTTTTCTTTCTCAACCGCTTCTTCTCTGATGAGGATCTTTGATCAAATAATTAATGTCTGTTCACATTATGTTTTATGAATGATTATAAGTACGATTACCTTTATTGAATGTAAATCGCCTTAGCGTATTCACTACTAATATTACTACTACTACTACTACTACTACTACTACTACTACTACTACTGCTACTACTACTGCTGCTGCTGCTACAACTTCTACTACTAATACTGATAAATAATAATAATAATGACTAATTTGTGGACTTCCATGGATATTTGGGGTTTTTTTACCTCTAACAACTCCATTTTTATGCTCCGTATAAATGTTGCGGGTTTTTTCTTTCCTGCCTTCCCGTCCCTTTGATTTGAACGTATTCTACCTTCCTACAAGTGTGCAAAATTAAAAGTTAATTTACACATTCTTCTTTGTTCTTGTACTTTTCTTCTGTATTTCTTAAACTTCTTCCTTCTCCTTTTCTTCCTCTCAAGCTCATTTTTCTCATATTGCCCTCACTCTTGTCTTCTATAATTTGCGCTCTTCAACACCACGTGGTCTCCTGCGAACCCGGTGACCCACAGTAATATGGCTCACATGCCAAAGTTGGAATTACAGTCCAACGAACGCTGACTTCGACACCCTTGAATTGCAATATCGCGCGAGTATACACAGCTGCATGTATGCCATGATGTTCTCTTTGCACAAAACTAGCATCACAGCACACAAGACTTTGAGCTGGTTCAATACACACGACAGCTAGATAAATCATGTGTCATTGGAGTTGTCATCCATCAACAAATCATATTTTATGAAAGATATCTAACTGCGTGCAATTTAGCCCAGGGACGGTGACTGTCTGTTTTACTCGTAGTCACACAACTTAACCCACAGTTCGGTAATTTGACGAAGACATTCTAAAGCAAAGCAAATCAATGATGGAAATAATGTCTGTAAAACGCCATTGCAAATAATCAAATCGTATCATTATTGAAGCCATTAATTTTTAGCAACTGTGTCTGCCCTTTTCCCTTTCCTGATTTAAATCAATTCCTTGCGACTATGTTTCCCTTAAATTGTACTTTACTCCTCTCAAATATATGTCTTTTTAAACAACTCTTGAATTACATACACCAATCTAGTTTCATATACGTCACAAAAACATAAAGCCATGCAAACAATATTGGTCTTTTGCAGGCATGCCAGCAGGAAAATTTGCCATGTTCTAACTGGACCCTATCGCAATCGGTTGCCGGTCATGACTTTAGTAACATAAATAAATCACGGCGAATGCATATATTTTGGTTCTTATTTTCAAAGCGTTCAATTTTATATTGTCAACACGGTACTGTACACGTCTACAACTTTCCAGATATTGCTTATGGATTTCCCTGTTCAATGTGCAGGTAGGGAAGTTACTTTGACATGATTTCAGTGCAACAATTTTATGCCGAACTAAATCGACTTTATTATAACTACTGTGAACATATATGACGTGATATTTTGTACACCAAATAAGCACATTATAATACGGGAAACCTGAAACTTTTGTGCTGAACCAACGTCCTCCTAATTTCTGTACTTAGATGCAAAATTACGTTAATTCCATATTCCTATCACTACAGATATCAAGACAGATTCCCCTTATTGTATAAGCTTTACCAAGAGGTATTGATGCCCTAATATCACAAACAGTTCATTTATAGATGGCGAGTTCTCCAGAGAAAGGCTACTCCAGTTTTGATGTTGCATTCAACAAGAGAGTATCGATCTGTATCGGTGGATGCTCTGTTGCATGAATACCACACACGGCATACAGCCTGTTTCCAAGGATGACGCTTACAGACCATTTCCTGGGAACCTAGCATCCGTACTGCACATGAATTCCCTCTTGACAGTGGAACACTCCCGGAAACATTCAACCTCTCCGGAGCCAGGCAAGTATACCAAACTACGCCTGCTGCTGCTGCAGAATTAGTGAGCCAATTTCTTCAAGCAGCGATGAGTTTAAAGCATGGCACGTCAAAAGCAAAACAGATTATTTCATGACGATAACACATTGATCTATAACTTTATATCACAAATGGATATTCACACCAATTAAAAATAATCTTACAATCATAGCATTTTCTTCAACAACTGTAACTATAAATATGGCAGACGACAATTATATCTTTGACTGGTGTCGCAAAAACGGGTTATCTCCGAGGACTGCACAGGTGCTTTACCAGGAAGAATTTACCACGAGGGATGCGGTGCGAGCCTTGACACATGACACTGTCAATGAGCTGTCTATCTCCTTGGCCCAGAAGTGTATATTGAAGAAACTGGTGGATGATAGTGACCCCAGAGGAGATAGTCAACAAGCAGGTAAAGAAGTCACAGGCCATTTCTTATTTATTATATACATACGTGTATATATATATATATATATATATATATATATATATATATATATATATATATATATATATTCTAGATCGTACTAAATTTTCTCAAAATATAGATGATTCGATCTCTGCAATCTTGAGTTAGTTAGGTCTCTTACTAATTTGCTTGAAATGACCAACGTTTGAATCGCAAATATTATGAGTTTTTCCTGGAGTATCAGTTTAATTTCGTGCAGGCTTTGTCTTGAATTTTGCCGTATGGGTTTATAATATGGACAATATGAGTACAGGTTTGAATCGAATTTAATTCTGTCGTCTTGGCATTTAGCGCAAATACACAAGATATTGCTGCATATTTCGGAAAAGTGTCAGTAACATGTTATCCAGCTGGAATATAAACCATGATTTATTGCTCACCATTATTGACCTTTACCTTTGCATCCATCCATTTAATCCATTTTATAGTTTGTACTACTCATGAAAGGAAATGGATTTTTAACTGGTAGATTAAATGTCTTTTCTCACTGATGTAAGTAAAGTAGTACTTTCCGTTTGTAGTAGTATGAGCAAGTACCTGATGCCAAGGAAAGCGGTTTTTTGATCCGGAGCATAGCATGATACATGTTATATGTCCCATTTTGAACTGCTACTCAAAATATTTTGTATTAGCAACTGATTGAAATTAGAACATAGAAGCAGGGTATATACATATTCGAGAAAAATAATACTTAGAAAAACCACATTAAAAGTGCGGTCTTCTGCTCTGTTCGTTGAGCTTCGGAGGCACTTACTATATAAGAAGGTGGACATTCATTCCACATGTGAAAATGGCGGAGGTTTGTCTCAGAAGAGACACCTCTTGTATCGGTCATGTTTGTATTCCGAATTTTCTTGGATAACTGAGCGGAAATAATTAAAAGCAGCTGGTAAGCCCATATACGGATACATCATGAAAAACTAAGTATGATTTGTCCTTTTATATGATGATCAGAATAGATACCTTAAAAAAATGAAAGATCTAACCATCTTAAGACAAAGATCGTTATCGTACATACATACATACATACATACATACATACATACATACATACATACGTACATACATACATAAATACATATTTATCATGTATCCCATTCCAGGAACATTTTGCATAGCTTTTTCCAAATAACCATATTAGCTAGGGCAAAGAAATAATTTACCTTAGCATTTTCTTAAATATTAGTATTAAGCCCATTAATGAGTAATTACCTTGACATCTGTATTCATTGTGTTCATGGCATTCCGGCAATACCGTCTGTTGCGGCTTACAGAAATATAAATGACGTGTAAACAATGCTGACGAATGACCAATCAATACCACTGCAATATATCATAGTTGTTGTAAGCCTAATTCTTGATTTGTGTGTACTGATTATGGCAGAGACCTGTACGTATTCAATAATCAGTGTTCATTTTAATATAATCTGAGCAATTATACACGGAGGTCTGAAGACGTAGATGGCGCACCTGTACGTAAAGAGGAAGGGGATGAGGGGTAGAAGAGGTACTTCGGGTGGTCGTAACTTGCCAAAAATGTCTAATGTCAACTATAAATTTAATACTTAGTCCTTACGCATCTTCCAAGACCATAATCGAAATGCAAGTTGAGTGGACGAACGATGCATTGCACAAACTCTAATAACCCGTATAACCAGGCTGCCCCCTTTTCTTGCCCCTTCCCGCACGTAAATAGTTTCCTGCCTCTGCCAATTCATTGCTGGACGACAGCCAACCAAAACATATCTTGGAACTCAATCAAAATAGAAGTTACCTTAAACATGTTAAGGTGTCTGCAGTTGTGTGGAAGACATGCAATCCTTTGGTCAACCACGGGATCGTCTATTAACCCCCGTCGGCTTAGAATAATGTACTCTTAACTAATTTGCTTTAATGGCGCGGATAGCATGCAATATTATCGTTATAGCGCTTCTCCGCATTTTTGTTGAAACACTTTCTGTTAACTCGATTATCAAAAACATGTATACAGAGTACACTCTATATATGAGGACGCTTATATGCGACTTGATTAGGAAAATATTAAAAAGAATTGCTTGTCTCAATCTTCTTGGCACAATGATTTTTTTACTTGTGGTCCGTCACATACATAACAAGCGAACATTAAGCCTGCATTATTTTTTTAAAAATAAACGTTATCAAAATAAGAAAAAAAAGCTGAAAGTGTTTTGCAAGACAGGGTCAAAGCTGGTAATTTACTCCCTAATCTCGAGGCCATATGACTGGGGGAAAAAAACGATATGAAGCGGTAAATTGGATGGCAGATTCACAATTCTATTGGCAATTCCTTTTTGTCGGGAGATATGTTAAAGTACATAAAATTATTTCATTACAGATTCACAATTCTATTGGCAATTTCTTTTTGTCGGGAGATATGTTAAAGTAAATCAAATTATTTCATTTTGTCAGTTTAGAAGACATCGGCTTTTGTGAAAAGTGGCAATGAAAGACTTCACATATCTCATAGGCTTATGACGTGTTATTTATCTTACTTGTTTTGTCTCAAAAATGGATATGCAGAAATAGTAATAATAACAAGTTACCAATAATACAGGTATTGGGAGATTTAATAATAATAATAATAATAATAATAATAATAATAATAATAATAATAATAATAATAATAATAATAATTTTTATTAAACCCCCCACGAATGAGGAAAAGTAAGGTACATCAACATAATAAATATATATTAAATTCCCTGACGACTCACAATTACAACAAATCATAACAATAATTACATAATAATAAAATAATAACAATAATAATAATAATGATAATAATAATAATAATAATAATAATAATAATAATAATAATAATAATAATAATAATAACATTAATAATAATAATAACAATAATAATAATGATAATAATGATAATCATCATCATCATCATCATTATCATCATCATCATTTGATTTATTCAATGTAAATTTATGAGAGCGTATAGTATTACTGATACCAAGTAAAATGTGGTGCAAAAAACACACTCGCTCATGACCAGATGTCTATCATTTCATTGACGCCAGGCATGCATTTCTACCCTTCTTGTACAGGGCTGTTTGGTCTAACTTATCAGGCATAAAATCCTCCCCCATCACAATATTTCTGTTGCCAACAATTACAACAATGACACCAAGCATTGTATGCCAGTTATTGAAGTCATTGTCTGGCGCAAATTTATCGGGACGTTTTATTTGCCCCCCCCCCCCCCCCCCTTGGAAGTTTTAATTATTCATTTCAAGTACAAAGTACATTCCTGCCTTCAAAAAGTTTCAATGGAATTATAAGTTTCAGGCTTACTGTTCCAGGTTTTTCTGCGTATGTTATTTTTACGAAAATCTGGAAACCCATTGAGGGGAAAACTTATCAACTATAAATCTATACAGACGATATCAGTGCAACATCAGTAAAGTATTCTAGGCCACTGTAAACTGATCGTTACTATTTTCTTTTTAGAGCAAAGCAAGCAAAAACGTGCGCAAATAGAGGCACAAAAAATTAAGGAGTTGCTGGAACTCAAGCGGCGACTCCACAAGAAGCGAACACCTGCAGATCCCAGCATGACACTGGCGGACCGGATCAAAGAACAGCGCCGCCTATTGGCTGGTAGTCAGGTATGGCGATACTCTTTCTTGGCACGGACCAGTCAGGGGATATGTAGAAAAAGTACGAACAAAAAATAAATTATTGAAAATCCAAGAAATATACATGTTCAAGTGTGTCAGGCAATCCATTAGTTTTCATGGTATAGAGTGTACGTTTCGTGCACAACATGAAAATGATGGATACTTACATTTTACCTGTAGACGAGAAAGCATGGGAATGGATATTCATTAACGGACCATTATCGGACGACTTCATTGATGAGAGTAACTTACCAACGTTATTTCAGTGACATTTACGCCTTAGAAATTACGTATTAAGTGCTCCCCCCCCCTCGCAACACATATATTCTTGAAAATACTCATATCGACATTTTCTACATAAAGTATTTAAGCGAAAGTTATATGGTAAAGGGAAATGCGCTCAGCATTACATGCACGATATCACGCCATTGAAAGATGGATCATATACTCCTGTCAAATAACGTTTAGTTCAGTGTCTTTTCATCCATGTGGACTACTGGAATCGATTAAGGTTTTTTATGCATGAACTTCAGGTTTTGTGGCTATATAAGATACATGTACTAAGTTAAGTGAACACAAATCACAAAAGAATTCAAATTCTTTGAAGATCATCAAAATGCGCCATCATCCGTAATTCAATTCAACCAAATATGAATTCGCAGTCACACTACATGTTGTCATACTGTTGAAAACAGAGTACAGCACTGCATAATTTGGTAATAGTTTAAAAGCAGTGTCTATCTAAACAAACAGACCGTCAACAGCCATCAACTGGTGTCAACCTAGTGAACAGGTGTAGTGGCATACTAACCCAAAGTTAAGTGACCTTGATACTGTTGTTTTTTTTTTTTTTGGTCATGTTTCCGCCGTGTTTGTTTGGCAACAAACATATTGTGTCATTTTTGTCATTTTGTTATATTATTGTCACATTTGTATATCCCATGATGGTTCGCGATTTTTGTCTGATTTAGACGTATGTTTTCAGTGCCTATTTAATATGTTCCCTGACAGTGTCAAACAGGAAACTTCAGTTAAAGGAGTCCATATGGCTGGGTCGGAGTGGGAAAAACTCGTAGACTATGTATCAAGCAGACTTACTAAATCTGTCATACTTTATTGTGCAATGCCTGTGAGCAAATTGTATGCTGGCGGTCAATCAAGTAAGCTCTTCCAGTTGATCTGTTGGAGTTGGCAGTTATATACGTTTTGTTGAATTAATCAGTTGTGTGGTTGCAAGCAGCCTTGTTAGCTTTGAATGGAGCCACTTTGGTGTGATGAGATTCTCTGCTACATGTCTGCTTTGCATCATACAAGTCAATCAGCATCAAGATGAGTGAAGTTTTCTTTTCGGTTTCAAACATAATACCATGAGAATGATTTAAATTATGAAAGCACTAATGCACATATCGATTTAATTATTAGCGAGTATGTTGAGTTCTTGTCAAAGCCGATATAATTTTTGATGAACATCAGACGACGTTTATGACACTAGACCATTTGCGCTTATTTATAATGGAAATGTTTTACACTGATGCACTAGTGTTAGTTCCCTTGTGGTATATTTGTTTTTATATTAGCTGGCCGTAATACATATATACATATATATGTGTGTGTTGTCGCGACAGTGCAGTCCCAAAGCAGGTTCCAATGAAAGACAAATTGGCTAGAACTTGCCTCACCAAAATTTAAAATAAGCCAGTAAAGTCCGTGTGATAAAAACGTCAATGAAACTCCTCATATCATATTTTGGACTTGTGTTTTTTTAGGCCTGTTACAACCGACGAGATTTAGATCCATATGGTGAGCGGGAAGCGGTCATGTAGGCTACATATGCATCTCTATTCCGCATGCCAACATTCCCAACCACCTAACTACCTAGTCATTCAGGCAGCGTTTCCATGAGATGAAAATCCGGCAAATTTTACGTTACCGTGGTCCTACCCGTTACAACCACCAGATTTGCATGCTCAAACGTAGCCTAGCTTCAACCTGTCACGAACAATGTGGCTGGCCTGCTCAAATATATATATATATGCAGTTAATAATGGTTTATTATGTTAATATTTTAACGGCAAAAAATCACAGTGTGTTGATTGATGCAGTCAGTACCGCACGTAAGAATACAGGGGTTGTTTTTCCTGGTTAGCTGAGTTTCACCTTCATTGCCATTGGGCGCATGAAGATGCACAAATCCGTAACTGTAAATTGACAAGGCGTGTCATATAGACACACACTGAGTAAATTAGTAGCTTCATATGCATGCATGAATTGAGTCTTGTATTATTACGAATTTGCTTGATGCTCTGTTTGAAGGGAGTCACTTGCAATTTTCTGAATGGGTAACCCAATAAGTGCTAAGAGAATCGTAACAAGTATGTCCATTCGGTTGCCATAGAGCGTGCCCAATCACAGATATAGCGAACGAACTGATAGCCTGTTCACAGATATGATCCTTGAATACATTTTGGCATGCATTCTAACTTTTCCATCAATAGACGTCAATCTGTAAACAACTAGCACCGTAAAAAGCGAGCGGCGCAGCTCAACCTTATGGCCATGTGCATCTTTATTTTATTGTTTGCCACCTGGCGGCCAGTCAAAATGTGGCAACCGCTTTGCGTTCGGAACTCTGAAGTTCACTCAACAACATCCGTAATCTGCACACTGATACACTGTCATTAAAATCTGGAATTTGACCTGTGTACAACTAAAAACACACAAAACCGACTATAGCCTATGTGCATGTGTGACTCAGGTTCATGACTGAGAATAAATTACAAATTAAGGCGTGATCGTTATACAAAATGCCGCTCCCCACGGGAAAAATCTCGGGCGCGAGACGTCAGTCGTGATTAATAATTATACTATGAACTCTCCGTAGCAGAAACATAGTTCAGGTACGTATTTTACCATGACAGCTCGCTTGCGCTCGCTAATATTCGTTGAAAGTACTTTTTTAAGGAAATGGGCAGAGTATTTGTTCACTTTGAATCGTGCTACATGTAGGAATATGAAGTTAATCAGCGTCAATGTAAGAATAAGTGCGGAGAGTATTACTTTCAGTTTCAAGGAGAGATTAATATGTAACCGGCCAGCCGGTGGAAGCTTCCGAAGGCAGTAACAATGCAACCTGACACAAGTCGGTACCGAAACCCTGAAATTTATCGCTTACAGCGTCACCCGGGCATTCTCCCGCCCTTTAGAAAGAATGCCACTCGCCCACCAAGTCATGCGTGTGGCTTTTTCAACAATTATCATGACATGAGGGTCCCATGCAAACATAACTGTTGGATTCAGGTTCCGGGCCGTGTTCAAAAATCCCACAGAAAGGTCTGCTCAGCGCAAATGGCATTGTAGGTGGAATATGCGGGCAACTTGAATGCGTATTGCTCGAGAGACTATTGTTCATTATTGGTGAAATTATGTGTTGGTCTGAAATGGATGAAGATAACTTAAACAAAAACAAAAAAAAAACAAAAAAAACAAAAAAACATAAAAAACAAACAAACAAACAAACAAAAAAAAACAAACAAAAACAAAAAAAACAAAAAACCCAGAAGTATTGCTGGCTTAACCCTTTCACCCTCACATTACTTGGGTTTCGGTCCACTGTACTTTTCGAATTAATTCCTCACAAACAATATAATGTGCTATGAAAACATCAAAACAGTCGCTCTCTGTCCCTGCATTGTAGGGACAGGTGTCAATGCTACGCGCCATCAACCGATCAGCACAATCCACCGATCGTGCTGCGCACATTATGGATCTGGTGTTCTTCGCGCAACAATCGACTGATCGCGAAACTATCGACCTATTGCGCGTCTCTGACATCGGATGTGTGCATGGTTGCGCGAACGGCCGATCGGTATGTTGAATAGTTTAGCTATTTATCATGATAAACTCCACCGATTCTTAACTGCGATATAATTAAATGATGTGAAATTGTTCATGATTGAAACTTTGTCTAATATTACAATGTATCCGTAGTTTTGTATTGTAGCAACTATATGCTATCAGTATTGAAACCGAGTGGCGCTTGAACCTTTATATTTTGTCTTGGCCAATGCGTTAAGAACACTCATATGATTTCTTTCACGAATCAGTTACTCTCATCTTCATGGGCATTAATAAATCGAGCGTATTGGGTACTCTGGTCTTCAATCATTTAAGGACTGCAGTTCAGTCATTATTGGGTTATGGCGGATTCATTCCATGAATTGTATCTGGGCAAGTCAATCATCAGAATTGGATGAATGGTACAAGTGAAAATGTTTGGTGAAATTTATCCAAAAAATAACTATAGTGGCGAAAACTTTTGATCAAAATTCAGTAAGGTGCTGCATATAATTTGTTTATTATTTAAACTTACTGTGTGCATTAAGCAGGGAATTCGTCATTTTTTAACTAAACAATCAGTATCAAGTTGATAAATCGCACTAATAATTGCTTTCAAAGAGGATTACTACACTTTATAAGTCAGCTTCAAGAACTCTTACCGACTCCTAAAAGGAAATACAATCTGGTGAAAAGTACCAATCAATTCTGGCAAGGTGAAAGAATTTTTTTGCGACTTGATCTCTGTTGTAGCAGTCACGAGATTGGAGTGCATCATCCCTAGGTATTATTCAGGCAGGCATTGTATTGGTTACCACTTATATCAAAGCTCGCCAGTACTTTCGGACCTGTATCCACTATCTGGGCAACCTTCTCCATTGAGCTTCGTCTTTGACGCAGTGGGGCGCTTAGCACTCAGCCTATTACTGAACCTTGTTTCTTTGCCTCAGGGCAACTTCTATGTCTTATACAAAATCCTAATTCTGGGGCCTACAACTGGTCACTGTTTGTCATTGTATTTACATTTTCAGGTAATATCTCACTCTGGAAAAGTCCCATTATTTATTGTACATTACATTTATTCGACAACTTAACCTTCCCTTAACACTAATCACACATATATTTTGGATACTTTCTCTTCAAATTTGCCAATCGACTTGGCTGCCAGTCTGAAAATAGTGAGTTAAGCACCCAGTGCCAATGGTTTGTGAATGAGCATTGCGAGGATCAAGCCAAGTGGGGGTGGGAAGAGGTTATAAAACATTAGACCAAAAGCATATATTTTGCAATTATTTCAGAGCATCGAATGATGATATATATGCTGTGGCTGCAATTCACTTTGATATCCAAATCAAGTGTACTTTTGTGAGACTGTCCCGCATACAAAGCATTAATTGTGCAATGTTCAAAATGGCGCTTGAGCGTGCAGTGTCATATTAGGATTTGTAACAAACGATCAGAACTGCTTCTAACACAACCGAGCGGGAAGATTAAAGTTAAGATAATGAGTCATGTGTTAAAAGTACTTTAGGCCGTTTGCACTGGTAACTCGGAGAACAGACACCTGGAACCGTGCTGACAACACATGGCCACAAGTCAATGTGATTTCCCTTTCCCACAATGCACTGCGCATGTTTAAGATGGCGCTCAACGTGTTTACATGCATGCTGTTGTGTTACATTTATAACTAACGATAATTACTGCTTCAGACACAACCGAGCGGGCAGATTAAAGTTAAGATTGTAAGAGATCATCTTTTAAAAAATACGGTGACGACTGCTTGCTTCAGTAAATCGGAGCACGGACACCTGAAACCTAGCGATACTAGATACCGATACCCCACCCGTCGATATCATGGCCGTATGCAGCTGCTATGCAGCTGTATGCATTTTCCCCAGCTGGTTGACCATCCAAACAAGTTTAAATAAAATGCTGTGTTTGAATTTACTTTACTGCAAAGTAACAGCACATGTTGGCCAACTTTTCTGTTCGCTTTGTCTTACAACTGGTTATGGTTGCCATGAAAATCTGGTCATTTTGACCAGGTGGGGACTGTGGTCAGTAATTTGTAGGTACTACTGTACCATGATGATACCTATTCCCATGCAGAACTTGCAAGGGTATGTTAAAGAGAACATGTAAGAACATTTAAAAAAATAAGAGGAAATCATTTTTGATGCATCAGATGGGAGCACTGGAGAGGGACCGCTTTCTATATTTATAGTTTCAGTATCTCAGTGTTATCAGGGACCTGCAATTATATATATATATATATATATATATATATATATATATATATATATATATATATATATATATATATATATATATATATTTATACATATATTTATACATATATTTATATATATTTATATATATATTTATATATTTTTATATATATATATTTATATATATATATATATATATATATATATATATATATATATATATATATATATATATATATATATATATATATATATATATATATATATATACATATATATATATCAGGTCCCTGGAGTTATAAAAATCACGACTTTGGTGCTTATATTTATTCATATATCAATTTATTGCAATTTTTATCAATCTTTTATTTCATAAATAATTAAAGCAAAAACCTACGCAAAGCAACTCAGTATTTTTTCCGATTTCATACTTGCATTTCTGCTATTTTCATGTTGTGGTCAACCATGGAAAAAAGCCAAGGAAAGATTCCCTAGGCATTTGGTACTCCCATTTCATGCATCATAGTTTGGTGTGCTTTCAGCATTTATATTGCACCGTCCTGGCATATGTGTGCATTGAATAATATCAATCATCATTCAGTGATATAAGTTAAATACATGCAGGCCTAATGATTATCTTAATGTATTTTGTCTTCTTGCTTTTGTTGATAAAATGCACAACTTACTAATTGCGGGATAATGTATCCTTAAATTTTCCCCGAATTAGTAAACATAATATGTGTGCAAAAATTCTCTAAAACCTTACATGTATAATACAAAATTTGTCTTATCGTAATTGATAACACGGTCATGTTTTTATAATTTTTTGGGCTGATTTTCAAATGTGATTTCGTTAACCATGTGAAGGCAAGATACTCGAAACTTTCCAGAATGCACCATTTTGCATGCACAAATTCAAACGTATTTGGGGGGGGGGGAGGGGCTGGGGCAGGAATGACCCAGACCCCCCCCCCCACAAGCATGCCTTCGGCACTTTGGGCCGTGTAGGTCACATTTGAGCCACTGAAAAAAATACGGACTTTTTGGCCACTTGGGTCCCTGACTGATTTTGTAGCACTGGTCTGGGTCGATCAGTATTTATTAGGGAAGGGCGGCATAAAATTCCTTTTTTTTTTTTTTTTTTTTTTTTTTGTATGTTTTTTTTTTTTTTTTTTTTTTTGTTTCCATTAATTTTAGGGTTAGGCCTTTTTAGTAGGGTCTGTCAGGTTGCCGGAACCACACATATATTTTTATTAGGCCTTGGGTAGCTTGGACATTTGTGGAAACATGTTGCAAATAGATATTGTTTCCCCTTTTATACATTACCTCTTTTGACGTCAGTTTAATTTCTTACCTGGGCACAGCCGGAGGCACTTGTCTTAAAAACACATCAATGCAGATACAGTGAAAGCTCATTACAATGAAACCACCTGTTCCCTAAAAATGTGTAAATTACACAATATGTCAGGTAAATAGCCCCAATAACAAATGAACACTTAGTTTATTGTCCGTGGCAACTAGTGCCATTAGAATAACATGTTGGGACATCAGAGTGTCATTAATTATAGGGATGTTTCATGGAACCCAGGCTGAAATTCAAGGTTTCAGATCGGTTATCTATTTAATATTCATAAACAATTGATGTTGAAAATCTGTAAAACCATCACAAATGGAAGTACCATCCCAATTTCAATTTGTAGATTCGTAGCATGAACAGTGATGCAAAATTGACATAAAACTGGTTATGCCTAAATTACTCAACTCACTTACATTGTAAAACTGGAAGGTTTCATTTCCCTTGTTACAATTTAAAGGCACTGAATTTGTAAAATGTGACTGGTAAAATCTTACTACTTGATGTCAATTAAAAAATCCTTTAACTGTGCATAAAAGTGTAACATGAAATCCATAAGTTTATTTTGTAACGCGATCAACGGATGGAAGACACTCACGGAGTGTCACAAGGAACTGTGGACAATCCAGCGATAACCCAGCGCCATCTTTCGATTGGTGCGCGAAAAACAGATCCATCATGATAATAAATCGGTCGGTAGCGCGTAACATCGTTCGGGTAGTATGACTGATTCAACATCGCAAATTTCGGTAGTGACATTTCATTTGCGGTAAAGTGTATAGATTTGTTTGTCCGTGCAGTATAAATAATCATTGATAGTTGTTTACGGCAAGTAAAAGTGTTGAAAAAGCTCAAGTTTCCACAAGTTTGCGTTCTCCGTAGGGCCATGTTTTTTTGAAAATGTCATGGTTGGTACCATGAGAGAGACCAAAGTCTATCTTAATTTTGGTATATTCTCTTTTTATTGGCTAAATTCAATGTGTGTTGTTATTTTCCCGCCCTATAAATCAGTCAAATTTGACGATAATTTTGGAACTCATTCGAGTTTATGGGTACATGGAGCCATATGCGGTTCTTAGGGCTGCCCACGATAACTAAAAGTACTCTCATTTCCTTTAACTGGCGAGCAAGGTATTGAAACCAACAAATATGGATGCTGTTCTTCGATAAACTGTCCAAAACGGGCTAGATAAATGGGACCCAACAAGTATACTTTTATCGTCCATAATTTAATTTCGAGGGAGAAACATCTCTCACAAACTATACTAAAGGGGAAAGACGCATAGTGACCAAAATACGTGGCCATGAGCCGCGGGAAAAGTCAAATTCACCAATGAATGTGCTGGATATGCACTTGTAAGCAGCTTACTGTTGATCAATGGTCTTCTTTGCACATCAGTTATTTCACCGAACAAACGCTCAATCCTGCCTTTCAGTCACAATGTTGGTATGGCGATATGAAAGAAATGATGCAAAAATGCCTACTTCAGCAGATGGTTTTCATGATGTTTCTATAAGTGACTTGATTAAGAAAGGAAAAACGATTTCCATGCCTGCATTAAAAAAGGCCAGATTTGGCTCAAGCGTCAAATGCTGGTTTGGCACGCCACCTCGCGGGCGCCAATGGGGTTGTAGAAGCCACCATAAGCCGGTTGCTCGGGACTCGACTGCACGTGCACACAAATGGCGACTGTGCAATTGCTCAAACGAGATCGGCATTATTGGTGCTCTCCAAGACACTAACGGTAGATAAAATTCTTTCGATGTTTTTCTGTGCGAACCATTTATTTATTGTCGATAACAGGATTGATTTTTAGGCCTACCATTATGTATAGCGGGGCATCTGGTTATATGGGCCCCGGATTTTTTTCTGATGAAGACCGGAAGTTCCCGATTTTCAAGTTGGACGGTATGGCAGTGAGTAAATGGATTTAGTATAAAAATAGTGATATTTTCAGTATAGACACACGTGTTATGATAGAAGGCTTCCTTCAGGAAGCATTCGATCGCTAATACACAAGATTGGCAAGATGAAATGCAAAATGCGCATGTTATAGAATGGACAAAAAAAATCAATTTTATTTATATATAGAAGGTTTTGGTGCTGTTAGGGACTTGCATGTCTCAATCCACCTCCCTGGTTCTGATAAACGTCCCGTAAGCTATGGCATTTATGTGCATGACCCTTGATATGGATTAACAAGGCCCCTTATTGTACTTTTACAATACGTTTGCACTTTAAACACAAGTCAGTAGTGACCATTAACGAGCCACCGTATGTTATAAGATAATTACCTCTCATTTGAGCTGCATAAAAAGAAACACCTACCTGCCTTTTAAACCTTTGGGGCAGGTTATTAGAAGTGCTAAGAGCTTTATATACAAAAGTAAAATGTACGGTGAGTCTGAGGGAGCTCGAAGAAGAAGGAGTGGAGCTGTGTATTGGGTTCCAAAAAGGCTGTGATTTATCCCATAGTTTTGTTCGCATTATATCATCTGAGTTATGTGAACAGTTGCTAGAACGCGGAAGAGGTGTTTAGGTAGGGCAAGAGTGGCTACCCGGTTTGTTTGTTTGCTTGTTTTTGTAGATGACATTGTTCTTATGGATAACACGAAGGAAGAATTACAAAATCTACACATTATAGCACGGGACTATGGGGAGAAATAGAGGCTGGAAAATAGTGCAAAATAGAGTAAGGTCATGATCTTGGATCGGAAGCAAAGGCAGAGAGAGAAGTGGATAGTTGGAAAATTTGAGGTTCTAGAGGGGCACGGGACGGTCATTTAGATAGAAGAGGTAGATGATAATGAATATTTGTGTTAGAAGCAAAGCTACAGGCCAAGGGGTGTTTCGATATTATGTTGATAAGACCAGGCAGAAGGTCAATAGAACGATAAGTATGATGACACTAACAGCACCAAATAGGATCAATTGAGCATTGATAGCGAGGGGATCAGGAATCAGGGATCATTTTATTTGACCATTATTTTCTATACATTTCAATTATGAGTTAACAAGTTATTAATATTGGTCTGGTGACTCGCATTAAGATTATATGTCAATCGATATCATGCGAGCCACCATGAAAAAAGCAAATGTGAATATGTACCTTTTTAACCAGCCAAATATGAAATTACATTAAATATGGCAGATATTCAAAATTGTATCGTAGAATGTACAAAAAAGAAAAGAAAAGTTTGCATCACGCAGAATGACTGCTTAACAAATACAATTATTGTTTTTACCATAGAAGTGCAGACAGGAACTTACGAAAAGGTATTAAAACATAACAATCAGAATTTTGACAAACATTATGGTAGGAATCAATAAATTAACGTTTGTTAACAAGGAGAAACCTGTTAAACTATGGGTGTGTACTTTATCTTTAATTAAATCAGGTGCCGTTTACATACTGGATTAGTTCATAACGTGTACAGTGTGTTAGAAAACTGTGATTAACTGTATGAATAAAAAGAACATTTTTAGCCTGGTGTTATAGTTACATGTATGTATGTCTGAGGCTGGTAGTGTGGGGACCTTTTCGAAATACGTTGGGAGTTGATTATTTGCCAATTTATAATAAAACGTAAGTAGCTGATGATGGTGGGGGTCTTTTAGTCATAGTAAGGTTAGTTCTTGGTTAATATTGCCTCAGTGTGTGAATGAAATTTGCTGTGATTTACAATACAAACAGGCTTTTTGAGTTAGTGAAATTCGGTATAGTCGATGTCCCCAAGCAAGCAAACAGTAGTTTAAACAAGGCATAATAAGGGAATTATATAAAGTTAAGAGTATGTTGGTCGGAAGCAAATTTTTGAATATATTCATGATTTTCTTTGCGAAATTTTGGATGAAACTCTTTGAACGGGTTTGTTCCAAGTCAGATGAGTGTCCAAGAAAAGGCCGAGGAAAAGAAACTCCTCGACTAATGATTATTTAATATTGTCTATTTTGACAGTTTGGATAACTATGTATTTTAGTAGTTTGTAGAAAAGCATGAATTAAGTTTTCTGAGTATCTATTCATAATTTGTTTGCGTTCAAACAGGTGCTTATTTTATCTCATTCAGAATTGATAATGTTTGAAATGTCACAGCCATTAGGCAATTCTAAAAGACTAAGTGTACTAAATAATAGAGTGTTATCAGCATGACAAAAATTAAAAAAGTGGAGGTTGAGGGTATGTCGTTCATGTAAATCATGAATCACCCTGAAGTGCAACGGGCCAAGACTAAGGCTCTGTGGGACACCAGTAGTTATATCATTGGATTTGAAATTACATCATTTATTACAAAATATTGCTTTCTATTAGGCAAGTTACTTAGGAGCAAGTCTGGAGCTGATTCTTTGATACCAAAATAACTGAGTAAAAGTAGAAGTATATTGTTATCCAAGGTGTCAAAGGCTTAAGATAAATCCATGAATAAGTTTGTAGGAACTTCACCTCTATCCATATGTGAAAGTGTTTGTGTCAGTTAATTTGTAGGATGCAATTTTAGTTGAGTGACACTCTCAAACCATACTGACTATCAAAATATTAATTAGAGGAATGGAAATAATGATGTGCTTGGTTGACAATAACACGTTCACGTATATAATTAACAAAAGTAATAACATAATCTCTTATGTAAAGAAATAACGTCGCCAATTTTCAATTGATATAGAACGATTTCAGTCCTATGGGTTTGAGTTATAGTTGGGGTTAATAATCTAGAAACTTCGGATTTATTGTGCTTAAGAAGATTGGCTGACAACCTATCAAACCCATAACTACTATTTGCTTTTGAAGAATGTAATATGTCAATCAGTGTGTTTTCAGCTATAAACATAAATTGAAAATTATGGTGTTTTGGGTGATTCAAGTAGTCTTCAAAAGATATTGTAGTCACTAGTTTTATTTTGAAAGTAAGATTTGGACCTATCGAAGTGAAAAAGTCATAAAGCCATTTGCAAGTTTATCTTTTATGACATTACCATTTATTTCAAAAGCATCCGGAAAATCTTTCTTTGTCTTTAATCTGTTTAATATATTATTTATTGTTATCCATATATATTTTTAATGTCATTTCTGTACTTATCAAAACATTATCAATAATAATCTTTTTAGCGACAAAACTAATCTTTTTAAGTATGTTTTTGTAGGTGTGTAAGTTGGTGTTTTTTGTTTTATACTCGATACCAACTGGATTAAGTCTTTTAAAGACTTTGTACATATCATCCCTTTTTTGATAGACTTAATCATTGCTTGAGTTATCCAGAAAGACTTTTTATGTTTGTGTTTCTTGAATTTATTTTTTCTGAAAGGTAAATGTTTATTAATGGCAAGAGCAACAACTTCATGTGTTACTTCATATGGACTGTTACGGTTTGCTTCTGTGTCTTTATTCAGACGATCGTATATTCTAGCTGATATAATCTCATTTTTAAAATCACTAAGCAAAGTAGCATTTCTGAGCCTGCTTTGTATCATTTTGGTAGTGGATCATGTTTTTGAAGGAGAATGTCCAAGCAGAGAAAATAGGGAGAGTGATCAGAAATGCGGGATGTTATGATGCCAGAGTCTGACAAGTTAGTGTCTGAATTAGATAGTTTGTGAAAGAAATTATCAGTAATTGTATCCCGCCTTTCAGAAAGCCTGGCAGGCAGAATAGTTTTAGGATAAGAGCCCATTGAGGTGACTGTATCAAAGAAGGTAGCATAAATTGCCCTTTCATGTATTTTTAGCATGTGAATATTAAAGTCACCACCAATTAAAACTTGTTTTGCCCTTTGAAGCTTTTTTGTATTGTGGCAAATTCATTATAAACAATTCGTAGTTGTCAATCAGATCTGTGGGTGGTCTGTACATGTTCTCAATATTAACATGCTTTTTACTGGAAGAGATAGTGAATTATATAAACTGTCGTTCCCATATGTCTGATGAGTCATGAATATCTAGATTTTTGTATTCAAATTCTTCTTCAGATAAATTGGCAGCCACACCACGTGTAGTAATAGCTTTACCTTTAGAAACAAAGATTATAATTATCAAATTTGAAAAGAGATACGTCTGTGTCAACATTTAGCCATGTTTTTCGCAATCGGATTGCACTCGGAGAACATCAATGTATGTCTAATTCATTTATGAAAATTTTGAGGTCATCAATTGTAGCATTTAGAGACTCACAGTTTAGACCAATGACAGTAATGTGATTTTGTTTATCATTTTAATAATTAATTTAATGATCTATATTAAAGTATCGTGATTGTTTCTTCAGAGTAGGTTCTGCATGATTCTGGGGATCCCTGTCACAATCAGCAAAGAATTCCTGTCTATACCTCTATTACAAACAAGTGTGCATGTATGTTCACCCATGTCGAGTTATACAATCATTACACATCGGAGCTTGATATATAAACTTGGTCTGCCTATTAATGGAGGTTCCATATTTTACCCCTGTAAATTGACCAGTATAGCTGAGCATATGACTCCTGAAAAACACAATTGTGAAGTTGGAAAAAATAGTTCAAAGATACATCATTAATAAGAAAAACAGTTTTGGGGGAAGACCCTAGCATTCTCCGGCACCTGTGTAGACAGTTGCAGTGCAAGTACGTTACGTAATTAAGAATATAAAGTTCCAGACCAAAAAGTGCATGATGCGTAGTTTTATTTTGGGTTGTCAAAATGAAATTATAGAAAATTCAACAGATGAGGAAAAAAAGGAATGATTTGAATCATATGTGAAACTTAATGAATCATTGTGAACAGATGGAATTAATTATCTGTGTACCGCTGATTAGTCCATGAATTGAAATAAGGGTATTTTACCCAGCACACCGTTGCACACAATAAATGTCTGTTGAAGAGTGCTTGGTACACAGTATCATCTTAGATTGTACATATGGAATTAAGATCACAAGTGAAGTAAGTTCACTGAGACCAGAGATCGTAGATTCAAAGTCATAAACTCAGGACCAAAATTTATATATATATATATATATATATATATATATATATATATATATATATATATATATATATATATATATATATAGGCACGTGAACATATAGCTAAACGATGTGCACAAACAAAAACCAAAAAGCCTTGTGATATGATTTACGATTTGATTGCAAATGAAAGTAACAAGTTAAGGGCTTGTAATTACCCAACTGTGACCGAAGACAATGATTCGTATATCATGGCAGTCAATAACAACTTAGTTGCACTCGTGATCAATATTCATTGTCAGTAAGTAAATACTTAGTCACATTTCACTGCATGACCACATACCAAACTATGTATGTCGCAGATGATAGGAAAGTTAACAAGCCACAAGCTTGTAATCATAGAAGTGTGATCATGTATCTTTGAAAATGAATTAAAGGTCATACACTCATGAGGACAACCATGTCAACGGCAGATTAGCTCCACTTGTAACCAATGTTCGTTCTCAATAAGTAATTAATTAGTTACGTCTCACTGCATAACCGTATACCTAACTGTATATGACATAGATCATAGGAAAACTTATCAAATGGTCAACAAGTCACAAGTTCATAATTACCCAAGAATGGGCATGTAGTATAGATATTGAATTGAATGTCATACAGTCGAAATGCTGAGACATGAATGAAATTGACTGGCTACCAGCAAGCCTCGGTTCCAAGCTAAGCCTTAGGCTTTGACGTCACCAAGATAAACAAAATTCAACATGGCGGCCATGTTATTACCTGGTATCACATACAAATAAGAAATTTTAAAAAGTGGTACATATGATGTGTTGTTATCTCTTAGCTTTATCCATCCTCTTTCCACAGATATAAATCCACATTATGGTATTATTCAGGTCTAATAATAGGGCCATATTAATCCTAGAGGAGTGGAAAGGATGGGTTGAAGAGAAGAGCTCATTGAACGTACCAAGCATTAGAGAAGCCAGCAAATGGACAGTGTTGGGATGGAAGTAATTAAGGATTCAATATTACAATTCCAAGGGAGAGCAGGGGTAACTTAATCTTGAGAAGTGGAAGCAAAAAAAAAAGGACAGAGCAAAGTGACGAGAAGTGCAAAATACGTGGGAGAGATAAAGACGAAACTGTGGGTTGTTTGCTTTTATTGTGTTAAATATACCAGGACATCAGGAATAGACTGTTTCACGATTGGGCTGAAAAATGAGGCATGTGGAAACATAGAAATAGTTCGAAATATGACAGAAAGTGATAGATTAGCATGGATTGATGGGGCTAAAGGGAAAATGCCAGGAAGTAGAATAGGTGAAGACGTAGGGAATAGCATCATGCTGGGGTGCTGTAAAATGAAATGTGGTGTGTTGGGTTTTAAGAAGGCAGAAGCCAGAGCGGGCAACTGACGGAAGGGAACGCAGAAGGTAGCCCTTGTAAGGGCTCCCATGACTGTGGCTGTGGCAACATAGACTGGGGCTATGCGTATGCCGAGTGTGAGATACAACAGTGGGGAAGTTGCTTGTTTGAGTTTTTAATAGCTTCCTCTTTACAGGACCGCGGCGAAAAAGCGGCACGCCACAGAAAGAGTATTACTAAACAAGCAATTACGTCAAACAACTGAGTTTCTAATGAGGTTTGGCAGAATTTCAGTTCTTTTGCCTATGGCTTAATCACCATTGATTACCCAGTCCACACCTTTCCAAGACTCGGAACCCCCCCCCCTCCCCATTGCCTTGTCAGCGCATGGACAAACTGCTGACTTTTAGCATGTTATCCCGACAGGTCTTATGTAGATTTCTTATTCGAAATAGTTTGATTAGCGATGTAGCTTAAGGACAGCGGAAAAATTCTATCCTGGTGCTTTTGCCCAAGTGGGGCGCGAGATGGTTAACAACGCTTACCGTTTTCTGTATGGCGTCATGGAAATATGTATCATTTCACAGATCACGTAAATACAGTAACCATAGAAAGACCATTTCTTCATGTTTAGACAAGAATCAAAACTGAGTTAAAACGAAATTATTGAATAAATGGGGATGGATGTGTATTTGAACTGATTTGGTTAGAATTACATCCGCGCCAGAAATACAGAAAGTAAACGTTGTGAACACGGGGCATTGGCTGAAATCAGCCTTTATACAAATATTAAAAGAAAAAAAAGACCTTTATTAACCAGTGAACACGTGAATACAAACCGTTCATGTAATAAATCAGCAGGTACGTGTTTAAATGAACTGTAAATAACAAAATTCTGGCTTGGTTTAAGCCCACTCCCCTTCCAATATCATATGCTTTCCTACTCATGCTGCAATTTCATATGGTTTTGTCATTTAAGTCAGGAAATCTGCTCTCTCGGAAACTGAGTTGAACAGGTCATTATGTCCATTGATAATTAAAGTAACTCAACAAGCAATGTCTTCAATAATAACTGAGCTTTACCAATGCTTATCAAAGCTTTGTATCTAGTTAAAAAATGTGTCAATCCCGACAGACGACCACATGTATAAAACTGTCATTATCATTAACCTTTTATCTGGACAATCTAGTTTCAGTAGAGACCCAATCTTACATCTATTAAAACGACAATTAGGCCAGCGACCAAGGCCCCCAAAACTGTTCGGGTACCCTTTTCCACCTAGAACAAGTCCCAATCCATATTTTGGAAAGTTTGTTCAATTTGACATTAAAATGGTGGTTATGGTCGTTTATTTTGGAGGTAGATATATTTTTCGGCACAAATAAGAAGAATCGGCCGGTGTTTATTGTCTAAATTCTAAATACTGATTTTTGGAGAATGACTGACCTAAAATATTCAACCAGTCTCATTACATTATCTCATGTGTGGACCTGTATGTGGGGTGGTCAGTGGAGCAAAGAGTACGCGTTGGGCTGTCATCGCTGCGGTCAGGGTTCGATGTTGTTCGTACTGCATGAGGAAAGATTCAAATTTCCTATATCTGGCTGCAGCAGTGATCACTATGTCTCTGGTCAGTCAATATACCTATGCATGATTTTGACTGAAAACTACGGTTCATATGATATAAACATTGACAATAACGTATTAGGCACATACCGCTCAACTACGTCGAAATGATTCACTGTAATTAAAAATGACCTGTATGTATTTCCCTGGCGATCAGGACAGAGTCAAACAAATGACTAGGAATGAAGAGAAAACTGTGCTGATCACAATTTTTTGCAAGCAAAAAGGGGTCATTAAAAATGTAAGGGATGAAAAGTGGTAAACGTAATCTTCCGCAGAAAATAAAACTGCGACATGTCATACCATAGTGTACATCATCTATTTAACCAGTCATACATTTCTAGTATCCGGTAAAGTATGTAAGAGATATCCAACCTCCGACAAGATGCTTTCATGTTCACGTGGTAAAGCTATGTTAATATATAGGCTAGCTGAATATTCTTACTCTCTCTTACCGCTGTGGTTAAATTACCAACGGCAAAGTAGTAGCACCTGATGCCTGTGTAAATATGTTGGACGCACCATGGATTTAACCCCGTTCCGTCGCTGAGCCAGTACTGTACTGGTGAAATCGTTCCAAATAAATGAATTATTATTATTATTATTATTATTATTATTATTATTATTATTATTATTATTATTATTATTATTATTATTATTATTATTATTATTATTATTATTATTATTATTATTACCACTACTACTACTACTACTATTATTGCTACTACTACTACTACTGCTATACTGTCAAGAAGTTGCTTTGCAGGCAAAGTTGTACACACAGGGATCCCAAAGACCTCTATAAAATTACTTGACTATGGTTAAAAATATATGTACTGTAGTTCTAAAACATTTTGCGCGTTTAATTTCGCCAAAACTCAATTTTTCCTGAAATAGAGATTTTTCGGGCATTTTAATTTCGCGTAATCCAATGCCATACAATGGAGTTAAATACAATGCAATTTGATTTCGCGCATTTTAATTTCAGCGCTTTTGGGTGGTAGCGCAAAAAGAGCGAAATTAAATCGAGCGCAAGAATTTTTAGAACTACAGTATCTGAAATGTAAGACAGGGAATGCAGAAATGCATTGTCTCCACTTTTATCTGTTTTCGATTTGACTTGTTCTGACAGATTGGAGATTATTTTTTGCCCATCCCATTTCATCAATCCTGCCTAAATTCAGATAAAAACCCTGAACAGTGGCAAGTCTATACATACTACATCCCCCCCCCCACACACACACACTAGCTCTATGTCTAATGTATTGTTGCGTGTTATCTGAAGAGAAAAATTGTGTGTTTTAATTCACACAAACACCAAAGAAGAAGAACGTACTCACATAAAATTAGAGTAATTAAAGCTCTTTGCTCAAGCTGCACGGCCATTTATTTTAGAAGCAAACTTCTGTTTCTCCCTCTCCAATGCGGCGTGCATTGAATGGTGTAATTTAATATGAAATTGAATAGTAGTTTGCATGTAGTCCCTTGATAATAACTATTGATGTAACTCTGTAATCGACTTAATTTTTAAGCTTTTACAGATTAATTTGAAAAAGATGACATGTCTCAAAATCAAGGATCTACAGCAGATGTGTTGCGAAATTTTATAAATTTTTCTTATTATTGTGATAATTATGAGTGATAAGTATATAACGAGGTGCGTCACAGAAAGGGTGGCTCTGGAGGATGATTCAATTGCATAAGCTTCAAAAGAGCAATAAAGTATCCAAGAAGATATGCCAAAAATTGTGTCCACGTGGAGTAATATTCTACAAAGTAGTCAATAAATGTGTTCCAAATACCGTGGAACCGATACTGGTTTTCGAAATGCAGGTTGTACCATATCACAGCACTTAATAGTGTTTAATTTTAATAATACATTCTAGATCAAAAGAAAAAATATGTGCAATAATTCTTTGTGCCATTCATTTAAAACGCGAACTTTCATTTTGATTTTAGAAACCTCCTATCAAATGTCAGCTTTTAATTCCATATACATAAGCATTCTTTTTTATCTACTTGCTCATAGCCTCCTACTTTTGGCAATATATTTGTGTCTTTGGTGCATACCAATTCACTATTACAAAGCAACCACTTGAACGAACATCGATATCAAATACATACAATTCCATTATATATGACCACCCTCACAAATCTCAATACCATATCTAGTTTTGAAAACTTGAAATCCTGTTTGAAAGAAAAGGGGAACTTTACAAGTACCTATAATTTTTACAGATGCATCATCTACAGATCAGGCAGCCAGAAAATTCAAATCAGACAACTTTAGACAGAGAAATATAGTTCCTTCTGACTTGTGACAAACAATCGCGGAAAGCCCATTGCTTTTTTCAGTCCATCCACTCAAGCTTAGAATTGAAACTTTACAGATAGGCCCAACAACGAGAATTCAAAGATTGGAGACGTAACATTAAAAAAATCTTTTGGCCAAATGTGATTAACCTATCAAAAGTCGGAGACTTTATGAGCACTGGGACGCAAAGAATGAAAATATATTTTTACCAAACCCCTTGGACATAAACTTGGTTTAAAAACACCCCATACATATGCTAGGTAGCCAGAAAATGTCCATTGTTGGTAATATTTTCTGTGCCATCTCCATGTTACTGAACGGAGTACTTTGCAAATCATGATCTCTAATTTTATGACTTTTTTTATTGTTTAGTGATTTATAAAACTCCAGCACATGCATTTTTTCCATGGAAAATTCCAAAAGTTTTCGGCAATAGAAGATGACACAATTAACACAACTCAATGTTTCTCTGCATTTGTTTTGTTGATTTGTTTCCCATAATGCAACAGTACGGAGCTTCTCTCAATAAAAGTTACCATGTTGGACTAAAAGTTGAAATTGAACCAAACTCATTATCTTTCTTGCGTCCTGGGAAGGAGGAAGCGCTTTTCGTCTTATGGGATAACCATGCCGGCATTCAGATGGCCAGGCTGCTCCTGTACGCGTAAGTTTGATATGCAGTCTTTTCAAAATGTCTTTCTGTCGCCAGCGGGAGGAAAAAAACGGGCTGCATCCTCTCCAAATTGGTGACCTATAATTGCACTTCATATTTCATATTGTTATGAGTATAAATATGTTTGTACCAACAAAATTGTGATTGTTACCAAAAATGTCAAAGCAGTGCTTCACCGACGTGGCATGGTCTAAAGGACGATGGAACAAATAAAGTCAGTGTG
This sequence comes from Hermodice carunculata, assembly GCA_964020975.1. Taxonomy (NCBI): domain Eukaryota; kingdom Metazoa; phylum Annelida; class Polychaeta; order Eunicida; family Amphinomidae; genus Hermodice; species Hermodice carunculata. Next base: position 18,600 of record CAXHWN010001561.1, on the reverse strand, counting down.
AAGTGGTCGTTGATTATATGTGACCAACTTTCATATTATGCTATGTACAACATGTATAATAAAGAGTAGATTCCCACTTCATAATGATCACATGCAAATGTGGAAAATAACACAGTTCGTTTCAGAATCTAGTCTTTTTCGTGCACCAACTGAATGCATACTCGCCATCTAACGATTTGTTTGATCCAGAATTGTTGAGATCAGGCTTGTAACAGGTAATATGAACTATTCCAGTTGGCAGTTAGTTGCTCATGACGCACACCCACATCAGTTCACTGCTTTTGAACACTGTATAACAGGTTATAGCCGAAAACTAAAGTTTAGTTAACTTTTACTAATGTATTGTATTTGTGTCTTTTTGTCCAGAACCACTTCCCAGTAGTCAATATCCTATTCCGCAGTCCGAAGTCTTTAATTTCCATAAGCTACCAAGTCGGGGTCTAACCTATATACATATGGAATTACTATTGTCCATATTGCACACGTTCCTCTGCAAAAGTTTGACATAGGCTGTATCAGCCCAAACAAGTTAAAGGGTCTTCAGCGGGTAACTACTCAACATGTGTCGGAGCCTTTTACCCGTACATGTCTCTTTGAGTAGTAGCTCCTTGTCTAAGCTAAATATTCAGCAAAGACAATCCACATAATAAAGAATAAATATGAACGTGGCAAATGATGAATTAGCTGTATGGATCGAGTTCCCGATAATTTGACTTCACTATGACATAAGTCTTGGTTTATTTTCAGTTCAGTTTTGTTTTCTTAGAAACTGTTTTCCAGGAAGAAGCCACATAACATGCGATCTATTAAATATTGCAAAAAATAAATGTGTTGGTAAAAAGTCCTAGGCTGACATTCAATGGTATGCTGATAATTGACAGGAAAGTGTCTGAAAGCAAACCACCCTGGCCTGTTCTCGACCTGATAGGCCTACAAAATAAGCCTATTAAAATAGGCCTTATTTGTTGTAGGCCCATGAATTAACTGTTACCAAAAATGATAGTAAAACCACTTTTTCATGCTTAAAAATATTGAGCAATTTGTTATAACATGAAGCGTGAGACAATATTAGATATATGTGAGAAGTCAGAGATATGGGAGGGCAGTTTATTGAAGTAACGGATAGAGCATGAAACAAAAAGATTATTTGGGGCAACATCTGCAGACCCGTAAGGACTTAATTACAAATTACAAGCTTGATGAACTTTTTAAAAATATAAAATATTTGTAACACAAGTCAATCACATTTGCAAAGCATCGTATTCGACATGAAATAATTCACGTATTAAATGAAACGCCTGGAATTGTAAAGAATAGAGTAATGACACATACCATCCAAGGTTTCTCAGCACATTTAAAACAGTATTACATCAAAAACTATGAAACAGGTTGTCATGCATTTAATTGTTATGTTTGTAACGGTTGATCAATTGGATTGATTCTCGATAATGTCTTAATATCAACAATATTCTGTATTGAAATGATTAATTTAGCACCCACAATGATACTGATAATTTAAACAAAAACTATTATTCCAAATGATGTCGTGGGTGGCTTGTATGATAGCGGTAAAGTTATTACCTTAATACCTCCCGGATCAATATATTGCTCATTGTTATACTATATAAACTGATAATGTCAAAATATACTATATATTGATTGACTAAAATTATTCCTGATTCCTGGTGTCATACTTCCACCGGTGATGATATTGATTCTTTGGGATGATGTATCACGGGACAGTGTATTCAGAGCAGCTGGTGGAAAACAAAATTATGTCCTGCCAGGATATGAAGTCTCCTATGTAAATAGTTTCTCTTATTATTATTATTATTATTATTATTATTATTATTATTATTATTATTATTATTATTATTATTATTATTATTATTATTATTATTATTATTATTATTATTATTGTCGTCGTCATTATCATTGTGATTGTTGATGTTTTGTTGTAATAATTATCTCTTAATAAGAAGCTAGTAATATCGCATGATTTCGCAGCTGTATGATGGTATCTAAGAGAGTCACCAGGACATTCTAGACAACATATGAAGAAGCTTGATTAGCCATGTGTAACCTTGATGACAGTTTGAGACCACAATGGGAATACAACGGCCGCAACGTCCCTGGGTGTCTCTCCTCAATGAACCCTATTCTAAGACTTTCTCAGTTAAAAACCCAGTCTATGGCGACTCGTGATTTAAAATCTTCTACTCCACCAATTTTATGAGATATTGTCCTTTCTTACATATTTTCAAGAGGAATTTCATTTAAATATAATAGGACAACATACCAGTTATCGAGAGCTTTCAGTTGTGTGTTCTGCTAACACCCAAGGTGAAAGGAGGAAAGTTCGAATCCTTGGCCATATCTTAATGATAGCATATGGCGGAATGAGAGGAATAAGAATATACATGATATCTCAGCTGTTGAGCCTATCAATGCCTGGTAACTGTGGTCGTCACTTTTTAAGACTTGAGAACCTGTACACTTGCAACGCGTTTTCCACTCTGGGAGACGAGGAAACACTTTAAAATACCTTAGATTCCGCGTTTTATTTCAAATATTTCTGGATCGAAAATTGTGATATGATAAAAGAAATGGACCTAAGCCCCCTGGCTATGACTCTTGAGATTATTTGTATCCACTTCATTCATTTCAGTTGTGTTTGAGTATGGAAATATATGTCGTATAGCTGATCTTATAACCCATTAATATATTTGTAATATTGGCAACGAGGAAGGGATCAGATGTTTAATGTCAACTGGAATATTGCAGTGTTTGCATGTTTTCTTGACATAGGGATACTTTAATCGAGTATGCTTCATAGCGACTCATGTCGAGTTTGGTCTTATGCTTCCCACGCTTCTTCCGAAAAGAAACTATAAATTTGATACAGTAACATTTAGATTGTCGGTATAATCCAATGGTTACGAGCAGGTCTTTACGTGTATATATTAGCGCACAAGGTACCTACGTTAGCGCACTAGGCCAAGTCATCGACAAGGCTAATTCAGCAGTGAAAGAGTAAATATACTCATAAGCCACACGTACCTGCAAGGATAGAGTCGAATTTGTCTGTTTGCTCAGATAAACAAGAATCACGTACAAATATATTTCATGTTCTAAATATTTATGGACAAATTTGCAAAACGTTTTCTGGAAATCGTTGTTTATTCATTACAATGGTAAATAATGATGCTAGTTACGCATTTCCTGCATTAAAGCAACAGCGACCAATAGGCGTTTCCTATTGGTACTGATTGCATATCATAAATAACTTATTACTTCAATAAAAACACAACAATCTTACGTCAGTATTATTTATGCCATATTTTTAAATGTGGTGCAGTATATGACCGTTTAAAGTGAAGGCTTTGCAAGTTTTCTGCTGCAAAACCCCACCGGTTGCAACGTGGCCAATACTCGCTCTACCCCATTCTTGTTACGAGAATTCGCAGGGTATCCAATATCCTGGTTCGTTCCACTGTGAAACAATTAATTTTTGTGAAACAAAATTGAAACAAGTAAAAAAGCATGAGGCGCCTGTATTATGTATGTGTTTCGCGCCATTGGAAATCTACCCAGAATCTAAATCGGCGCAACTCATTCTGTGGATTCTCATTTTGAACGACCAAATGAGAAACTAGCGATAGCGTATCGCCGCCAGTATTGCCAGTGCGTACTCCGAAGCAGTAATTTGGGCTTCAGACAATTGGGACTATCCATGTTTTCACTTGGTGTTACTTTGGGTTAAATAAATGAATGAATGAATGAATAAATAAATAAATAAATAAACAAACAAACAAACAAACAAAGATGATGATGATGATGATGATGATGATGATGATGATGATGATGATGATGATGATGATGATGATGATGATGATGATGATGATGATGATGATGATGATAGTCCAGAACCGATCAGTAATATCCGCATCTCAATATTAATATCCAACTTGGTCCTGAACCTTCGGAAATATCCCCACATTTTCATGTCGTGTGGGCCCTGCTACTTTGGAACATACAAGTATGAATAAAGAATTCATCCTTGTGGTGTTGGTCCTGCTTTAACCACTTGTACATGCCAGGTAACTTCTAACAAAAAAAAAAAAAAACAGAATTCTTGGATGGGCCAGTACGCATTCATCTGTCGACGCAGGCCCTGTGTAGCGTACCATTGCACACGCATTCTTACATGTTCTTGAGGGTGCTGTTTGATTGAGAATTCCCAGATGGCGCTGTGCCGAACGAAGATTGTTCCTACACGGCGCAGTTTCTTAAACCAGCGCAGTTTCTTAAACCGGCGCAGATCATATGCATCTCATTTACAAGTTTTAGTTGCATATATATATATATATATATATATATATAAACAAAATTGGTTTATCATGTCCAAGCAATGTATCCAACTTACCAACTTCATCGAAAGCTGTAATTGTGCCATCAATATGGAAGAAAACAACTTCAGATACGTACAGGTGTTTTAAGAATTTTAATATGTACTTGCACCCATATTGCCTTAAAAATAACTATAGTACGGACTAAGGTGTCATGTTGATCACTCCTGAGCTGCTGATTTCTGATTGGATATTGTGTTTTGTTGTGGCACTTTCCAAATACAAGTTTTCCGGTGCCTGCCCTAAAAAGGGGTAGATATATTTCCTGGTAGATTTCTATGGCTGCCGGCACATCGCTTCAACACCAGCTACGAACACCCTCAGTCATGGGATCTTTCGCCAATGCAATATTCAACGGTGATGGCACCATAAACATCCCAGATATGTAATTGAATCAATAGCGTATAACGATTAGCCAACATGTAACTGTCGTGAGCGAGCTTGGATTTGTTGGTAGCATGCTTTCCTCGTAAACGCCATTTCGTTCCCGTTTATCTTGTTTTGTGTTACCTATCCACAGTAGCTTTTGTCAATGAGATCCCTGAACCAAACATATGCCTGCGTTTTGCTCCAAAGCAGACCTTGTTTTCATGAAGAGAAATTGTCTCTCACATGAGTGGTACATGTATCAGTCTAGATGTAAATATTGAATAGAAAAATACTCAACAGATTGCATGTTTCAAGGGCAGGACACAAAAGCCCACATGTGCAACACGTGCCATGTGGACGAAGATAAAGGATTTTTGCTGCTTGTAGGTTGGGTCCTTAGTTTTTACCTGAATGTATTCCGAATTTAACGCTTGGTTACTGTGATGACGGCTTCTGTAATCTGCATGGTAGTTATTAAACACAAAACTCAGATTCGTTCCTGACGTTTCTCATATACACTATGTTTGGTCATAGCAGAGATGGCTTTCGGTGGAAATATTTTTGGTAGAGGGGAGAAAGTTTTCATGTTACAAACGTATCGACCAAATAGCCGAAACCAAAGGCTCAACTCAACTTCGCACTAGAAGGCTATCGGTGCAAATATTTTTGCCACAGGGGAGAGGCTTGCTGGTACTTAAATGAAAGGCCTTTTCCAAAGAATATTTATAGAGTATCCATTTGATAATTTAGGGAAGTTCAGGTTTAGTAATTCGCTTTTAGTCGCAGTTGCCACTGAAAGATTTATATAGTTATATCAGGCACTGAAACAGTTTAACAAGTTCTTTTATTTTAACAAATGATCATTAATTTAGCTTGGTGTTTGTAATCAACAAAATGCAATATTTAACGTTGAGTTTCCTGTGGAGGGGGGAGGAAGACATGCCCTCAGAATCCTGACAAAACTTTGTGTCACAGGTGGAAAAATTATTCGAATTTTCCATTCGCTCCAATCCAGAAGAAATCCTACTAACGTCCATGGATTTAAAGACAGAGATTTTTCCGTACACCTAAACTTATCTGCATGTGTAGATGCGGTGCATCTACACATATAGATGCAGGGCATAAAATAAAATAAATAAATAGAGGGCTGCCTGAAGAGCCCGTCTTCAGCTGACCTAAGCTTGTTCCACAAAAGCGAGGTTGCAACTGAATAGACCTCTACGAGATTCAGCTGACTGATAAGACATTTGGAGGTATTCCTGATAAGGACGACTGAACCCTATAAAAGCTCAGCCTGACAAGCAAGTCAGCTGAGCAAACGCAATTCCACCTGATGAACAAGTTACGAACGAAGAGTCCCTAGGAGTGTTCCCGTGTGATATCAAAGCAATTGGGTGAGCAGTTGTTGAGAAGATTTTTTTAGGTTTCGCCAGAAATAATTTACAAAAAAATTCCTAAAAACATACAAAAATCACCGGAGCGTCACCATTTGAACAAGCTTGGCAAAGACGTACCCAAGGTGCATTGCCACCTTGTTTAAAATCAATCTGGGTGGCAGTCTCAGAGACGAAGTCGAAAATGTCAATCAGCATTAGAATGCCCATGACTTACACTGTAAAACATTGGCAGTTTGCAGGGCTAAAATGTCCAGTATAATCTATGCATGTGCATCAGTTTTGATTCGTAACTATCAAGTGTGTAGGTTGATCATAATTTCAAAAACTGTTTTCATTTTTAACAAAATAAAATTCACAATTGCCCTCTTTTTGCTTTCTTTCTGAATACCTGGATATTCATAGCCAAATTTCTACTGATTCCCTTCCCAATCATCTTATGCATATCTATATCTGACAGTAGATCAAGTGACACTCCAGACGTTTTCAGAATGGCATCCAATGCTAGCCCTGGAGCTGCGAAATAATGAGCTCGATCTTACCAGTATTCCCTGAACAGTAGGGTGTGGAAATTCTCGTACATGTCACATAACAAAAGGGTATCTGTCAATAAGCATAGATCATGATATTTTCCCCATACTTTCAAGGGCAATACTGTCCACACTCTCTGTGCATGAGCAAAAGTCCCTTTACTGAAACCTCGTCCAGCAGGTTTACTGTACAATGAATCAATGCGCAGGAAGCAAGCCTTTTTAAAACATGCTTCAAATCCATGTCCTCATAAGGCTAAACCCACTTCCAAGACAACGGTTCTTCATGAAGCCTTTCACGCCTCCATTTATTTCATGCACACTTTGAATTAGAAACCGCAATAAGTCTATAAATTAAGCATTTCCCAATGAAAAAAAAAATGAACTTTTCACAACTTCGTGGAATGCATTTCACCTCTCTCAAGTAAATTTTTCCGACAACTTCCACTGCTACATGAGCATAAGATCCTTCCAAGTTGTGCACTGCAATTATGAATTTGGAGCAGGTCCTTTCTATGTAGTCGTGTGCAGCACCATACTCTTATTCGTATTCTCTTTTACTCTTAAACACACAGTCCAGCATGTCTTTTCTCTCTGTTCCTTTGATGTAAGCCTGTATATCACAATACCTGTGTGCTACACCCCAATGCTGTTTATTCAAGTAATTATGATCACGCACCTTGTCTGGCTGTGTTCATATTGACTTTTTACAAAAGTAAAAAGACTTTTCTTGCCACAATTTTTATTTGTCTTACTCTGTCATCATGATAGGCACATGATCATCCAGCATATCAACAACTCTGCAAATTTCCAGTTGCAGTTGCTGCCAAAAATGCCTGGCAACACTGTTTTACCCACAGCCTCCCGCCCCTCCGCCTTGTCCGAGGAAAATCGAGGTCGTCTCTGCAAATGGTGTACATGCAAAACTTTAAAGGAAAGTGAAAGCCCTCTTTTATAGGTTGAGTGTCTTGACTTTCATTGAGTGAAACAATGAGGGACTCAAAATCAGTATAAATTACAAACGGGGCTAGTAACTTGTTTCCTTTATTTTTGAATCTACAAATGCTGCCTATTTTTGGCATCTTGATTCTCTGTTGTCCAAATGTTTTGTCTGTTTGTTCGTTTAAAATATTTTGCAATAGCGACAGAGGTACATTTTCCCGGGATACTTAGTTTCATGAGATCTCAGGCAAACATAATGTCTGACCTTTAGAAGCTGTAGATCTATAAGTCTGCTATCTATGCTGCCAACGTATGTTGGGAATAACTTTGTCCCCCCCCCCCCCCCCAGACCATCAAAACTGATAAACAGCCAAGGATTCAGCTTTTCAAACTTGGCAATGTTTCTACGTTTGGAAACGAAATGCATAAAAACTGCTGTTCTTCTTTGTAGACAATGTACTTGCTCGCTCTCTCTGCATGACTGGATGCTGGGTGCAAAGCCAACAAAACAGCCTACGTTAGTCATTTAAATCCTGATTTTTCACATTTATGATGGAATAAGTATGAACAATCCACTTTGGGCTCAGGACATATAATGAGCCCCAAGCAGGAATGAACATGAACATCCACCTTGCAGTGAGAACATTAGTAAAACCAGCCACGTGGAGCATATATTCACCGGACTGGCCAAGTGCTTGTACAAGACCAGTCTCGGTGACGAGTAGCTGCGGTGACAGAATAAATAATGGGCCCCTGGTGGTAAAGTTTCCACTTTACAATTAATTCAAGTGCTTCTTAATAATCCAGTAAAAGGGGTAGGGAATGTCTCTAAAATCTATTGTATGATTGGCTGCACATCACAATTGATTAATACTCAGACAAGGCAAGGACGATTTGGACATGGTAAACAATGTTACATCATAATAAGCCTCACCACTCTTATGTTACATCACATTTTTGACTAGAAAATGTAATAATCCAAATGGTCTCCACATCATAAGATCTGTACTTTACTCCAAATCACCAGCAGTCTTGAACCGATCAAAACTAGATATCAATAAATTAGACAAAATACCATATTGTGGACTCAATGCCAGAGCGTTCACAGACCTTTTAAACCAATAGTTATTGACAGAAGGAACAAAAGGATGAGTTCATTAATTTAATATGATATCATAGTTGTGTTGATTACATATATCTGTCCAATAAACATGATACATTACATAAGAAGGTGTAATTATGCATACCAGATTACCTTAGTAGTGCTGCTCCTAACGTTTCATTAAGATATTCGAAAAACAATTGCCTCCCAAGATATATAACCACAAAAAATGGCAAAGAATGCAATCTAGATGACTATAAAGTAAGCAAATACCCATGCCCATGTCATAATTCGCCTTGTATAGTATTTGTACTGTATTTTTTTTCTGAAAATCATACAGACGGTATATTTCAAAATCAATGTACAATATAGTAATATTATTAAATTGTAATAAATGGTACACAAAAATGATATGAGACACAAAATGATATGATGTTCAGCTCGAGAGAGGAAACCCCATAGGGCTTATATTCCCTCCAGACTTAGAGGGCACTTAAACAAGGATATGAGTAAAAAAAAAAATCACCTACTAAGAACACTGACAATAATATCAATTAAACTATTAATCACTGATCGTCAATAATGTACGATTTGAGACGTTTTTTAAACAAAGTAATTGAGGTTGCATTTTGTATAAAATTTGGCACTGTTTTGCATACATGAGGTCCGTAAGTTGTTATTACATATTTTCCTACATTAATCCTGAAAGGATGTATATAAAAATTTTGTCTTTGTCTAGTATCATAATTATGAATTGTTGAGACTTCAGTAAACGGTTTTCGGAATACAAGAGGAGCAAGAAAGAATTTAACTTTATATATGAGTAGACCAGTCAGGAAAAGATCCAAGGTCTGAAATTTTAAAATTTTATATTATATTTCAAATCATCACGGTCATGTGCAGATACTGTATTATCATATTCTACTTAACGAATTAGGCTTGTTCACCAGCTCAAGCTATCCCATATATAATAAAGTGAATGAATCCTTGGATAATATTTTGAACAAACTCCAACAATTGTTGTCTTTTTTTGGCCTGAAGTTTTTCTCGGTACATGCCCATTTATCCAACATTTTCTCACTTCCAAAACTGCATAAAAATCATTATGTGCTCTGATTCATAGCAGGTTCATGGCAACTGTCTTCATTGGCCAAAATGACCAGATTTGCGACTCTCTTTTATTTTGTTTATTTTTTATTATTTTTTTTTCTTTTTTTTTTTTTTTTTTTTTGTTTTTTTTGTTTTGTTTTTTTTTTTTTTTTTTGTTTTTTTTTTTTTGTTTTTTGTTTTTGTTTTTTTTTTTTGTTTTATTTTGTTCTGTTTTATTTTATATTATTTTTGATTCTTTGTTTTGTAATGTAAGCTCTTCGTTTTTCGCATTAATATTTTGAAAATCACAAAGTCCTAACATCGAAGCATTTATGCACGTTTCAAGCATCGATTAATTTATAGCTTGTTTAGTTTTTCCTTTTCGACATTTAACCAATGCGCGCAGTCACAGCAATTTTTAAGTGCCAGTTTCCGGCAGCTTGGCCCCTACCTATATGTGATTAGAGCTTCAGGATTGTGTTCTGATCATTCGTTTTTTTAAGCTTCAGTGATCACTCAAAACAAATTTAATGTTTGTTAATTTAGGATGCCATTCGAAGAATTAATCGCACATTTTGGTATCTATTTGGAAAAAGGAATATCAAACGTTACGTTTTAGATTCCTAAACATGACAAATTATATATATATATATATATATATATATATATATATATATATATATATATATATATATATATATATATATATATATATATATATATATTTGTACGTAAAGATGGACAGCTTTTAATATCTAAAAAATAATTCCTTCTCTCTTGTTGCATACTGTTTCGGTTCCTTGGCTCCCAGGTCACTTCTGGATTAATTCGCTTCGCTGCCAAAGAGCGTTTAGGATATCCAAACGTGACAGTGCAGGAAAGTATGTGTATTATTCAGAATAGTACCTGGATGCTCTAGTTTGTTGTATCAATATGCTAGCAGAAAATGTGTTTTTCATGGTAATTCCCTCATCTATGCAAATTTTCATCAGCGCTTTAACCTCGGGATCGCGGAATCCGGATGTCCAAAGTATTGTGTCTATTTTCGCATGATCGGCCGTTCCATAGTCATAAAACATATCTATTTTCGGTGCTGCTTTGATGCTGGTGGACTTACATATGTACAGTTTCCGATCTAGGACAACTCTGAATACAGGGGCTTGTACTGGATGGAATACAATGAACCGGACTGTATCTATTATGGCATTTATTCATACCTGTCTCCATTGAACCATATTTTTAGGAATGGGGAATAGTGTGTTTCCCATTCTCGACTGAGTGATCAGTGCCCCAAATTGCTGGATCGAGACCCGGCCCTTGCGCGGTCACAAAAAAAAATATATATATGATCAGCTACAGCGTGGCGCCATGTAACAGCTATAGTGGTTACATTTTTTATGTTTAAATTAAGCTGTTTATATAAATGACACTACAACTGCCCCTGAGTAGAGGTGGTGGGATATATGAATAACTGGTAAAATTTCACAAAAAAGTCTAGCCTTCCCATTTTCATTAATAGGCAAAATAGTGATGCGTTCGACGATAGATTACCTACAAGTGTTTGCCTACCTTGTCGGTTTTAGAGTAAGAAATAAATGCTGACCTGGGTGTTGGGCAACCGACTGAATGAAACCCATTGCAAACCCTTTGCTGACCATAGCCTTCGATCTTGGTTGACAAGTTTTCCCAGAGTGGGATCAGTTTGTATCCGTGCTCCCAGCCAACATATTATAGTGTGTTGTGTGCATTTTTCTGAAAATGAATCAGTTTGTATGCTGACGAGACAGTAATACATGCATATCGGTTTTCATTTCGACCAATCTCAGTTGCATATCTATAAAGTGCTGGCTGAACACACTGCAGGAACATATATTCTCCCGTTACACAATCAATCATTCTGACCATCCGTCTAAATTAGTAACTGAATTCAGAGATTCTGAAAAGCTGTTTGTGTTGGAATCAGACGAAAAGTAATTCACACGGGACCCTACCCTCTGGAAATCAGAAGCAAAGGTTCAGTGTTTATGCTAAACCTGGAAATAATCAGGTCCGCAGCGTACAAAATAAACGGCTTCAGCCGGTGATTGAAGCAGAGTATATGTGGGGCCAGTGTGTGTAGAAAACGTGTTTATTGGTTTTGCATGTACACATAAGCAATCATGTGTGTGCAGCCCAAGCCTTGGTCACATGCATTTGCAAACTTCGTGGGGAGGGGGGGGGTGCTATAATTCAGTGCTGTCCAGCTGAAAAACTCTGTAGCAAAATTTACTTTACTTGTAGCATTTTTTCGACTTCTTCATATAGGAAACACTTAATTTAAGAAAATCTGTAGCAAGTTTGAAGCGCTATGTACCACAATTTTGCTGCAATTCTCCAGTGGGACAGTTTTGTTACATATATGTTATATACACTGGTTGTCGCATCGCCCCATTTTCCATACACCCGTAGTAGGGCGTAATAAGCATGGAACAGAAAGTATGCATGTAAGACGAATACATTAGCATGTTCCTACCCACTCCAATACACATCATTTCCTTCAAGTTATTCGTGAGCTCCCGGTCACTGATGACTTTTGCTTAGGAATGTTCCTTTCCTGAAATAAATACGGTAACACTGCATGATCCATGGTGAACTGGATTCATCTTAATTAATATGTACACATAAGGTCCTTCTTTACACTAGTGTATTTATGGTTCTTACTGGCCCCTCTATTTATCTCCTCGCACTAAACAGGTTCATTTGAGGGTAACTCTGTTCCCCAATTGATGAATAATATGTTTAATACCAGAATCGCAAAAAGGTGTGGCAAAACGTCTTGAGGTTTAATGTGAATTTTGAATTTCTATTACTTGAATTGGCTACATATATATAATTGAAATCAATTAAATTTCAGAAATCCATAATTCATTTCTAGGTATTTAAGAATCTTTGTAGACACATAAAGTTGGTTTTCGAAATCCATATTTAAATCGGGATAGTTATAGTTCATTTTTAGATATCTTGAATTCAACATCATTTGCCTATCTACTGCCAAATTTTAAATGAAGATGTCTCACTTTTAATGCCTAGAAAATAGCCACGCTCGCGTATAACGGCATAGTTCGGTGTCTGGGTTTTCTGCCTGTCTGTGACTAACTTCTCATATGCAGACATATTAAGCTGTCATCTTACCAGATTTGAATATAATTTTATTCTTTTAAATAGACCTGCCCGTAAGCGGAAAGTACAAGCAAAATATTTGTAGATATCTGTGGTTTCAATTATAGATATCTATATATCATTTTAAAGAATCTTTAAGTAAGGCAAATTATAGATATGTAAATATATATTTGAGATACCTATAATCATTAATGGGTATCTAAAATGAAATACTGATATGTATAACTAATTTTCAGATAAATAATTCAATTTTAGATATCACAAATATGCAAAGTATTGATATCTAAAATTAATTTTAAGATATCTTTATTTCGAATTATAAATACCTAACGAAAGGTTAATATGTTAAACGGCTTGCAATTAAGGCAAGTCGTTGTTTAATCAAAATTTAAGATATCTAAAACTAAATTATTGATATAAAAAAATCAAATTCAACCCATATAAATAGTTTTTGAATACATGTATATTAATAAAATTTTTCTAAGTTGAATTCCCATTATAGATATTTTTAACATATCTATGTTCCATTGATATATTATCAAATATGGAAGTAGTTGCGAAAACTGTACGCTCCCTGAATTTCTGCCATCTTTAGAGACATCTGCAAAGATGGTCTTTGTGTTGTAACGTGAAATATTGCAGTGAAACTGGATCATCCTCTAAGTTGTGACAGGGATGGGAAATCATGGGTGACATGAACCTTGTTGTGGCCTGGATGCTATTGATCGGTATATACGAACAATTAGGCAACTAATTAGGCCACAGAGCACATTTTCTCTGCCATTTTGACGAAACGCGCCACGTTTTGGTGCCGAGAGTGTGTGGAAGAAGACGCGTGAATTATTTTCAGAGTATTAAATTCTCCCATCTTTAAAGATGGCCGAATTATTGGAGTAAAAAAAATGGTATATTTATTTTAAATATATATAGATGATTTTAGATATCGATAACTTGGCCATCGTTTAGAGGTATCTAAAACTGATTTATTAATCAGATTTTAGAAATCCAAAAAAATCGGATTAAATGTCAAAATGGCCTGCCATAACATCTGTTTACCTGATATAAACTACTTTATTTTGGAAACGTACACTATTACTCTTCAACAAAAGAAGGAAAGTAGCATGTTATGTGTGGTGATAACAGCTTCAGAAAGCTTGTTTTACATTTTAACATCGGAACTGACATTGACCTTACTGTACTTTCGAGATTTGGAACTACAGCCAGACCTTATTCTATATTACAGCATTGATATTGTACACTGGAGAGTATAAAATTTCACTACATCTGAGAGACAGCAGAGAAGACATTTAATATACAGTTCTAGATCTCCCCTTCGCCCCCTCCACCCAACCCCACACGCGACCCCTACGGATAAGGATTTGATTTTTCATTGTTTAGGGAAGTCACATGTGAGGCTGACGGGACACGGCAGAGAACCCCAAAACCCCCACTACCTGAAAAGTCTGTAAACTTGAACAGACAGGCATTAAGTATGTAAATAAGCGAGGCGGCAAAGGCACATTTCACCCCCACCCAATCCTCAAAAGCTTCTTGTCAGAAGAAATGCGAGATTGCGCAGCTCTCCATATGGATCATTATAATTCTCATGGAATAAAATATATCGCAACGAATCCACAGTGCCATTAAATTTGGCATCCTCGTGTTCACCAGTGCTACACGAGATGCATTTTCCCAAGAGGTAAGCATAAGGGAGATAAACCCAAATTAAAACTCTGTCTATTAATGTCCCAGTAACAACATGGTTAGTCAAGCAATAGTGGGATAGCATATTTACTGTAAGATCTTGGAGCAGCGATGGAACACAAAGGATACGGCGTGCTAATGAAATAGCGTCAAGAGCTATAATGTCACTGACCTTAGAAATATTCAATGCTACAATTAAAAAAGTAGTTCCTTCCCGCTTACTGAGGCCCATTAACATTTTAGCTGTATTACCTTGGGCTGTCTCCAGGTGGCGCAAGGCCACATTACTCAAATTTAATTCAGTAGTTTAATTAAGATCGTACGCCAACAGTATTCCAGATATAAGATTTGACGTCGGAGAATAAACCAGGGTAACATACCCCGGCGCCTGAAAATCTATACATGGCTCCTCTAGCTTTTTCATATTTTATTGGGGACATGTAAATCTCATTTCATATCACTAAAAAAGTAACACCAACTATTTCAAAATGTCTAACAGACTGAATAGGAGACATCTCTAAATAAAGAACTGGCTCATCAAAATTGAAGGTACACACTGTAGACCACATTGACTTACTGGTATTAAAAGAAGAGCGCCGTCTGTATGGATACAACTGACAGGTATTCACCAGTGACTGAAGTTCAGTGACTGTACTAGAGAACAGAGTGACATGATTAGCGAAGGCAAAACAATTGTGTACATATTGACCAACTTTTGTACCTTTAGGAGATCCTATCAGTTGGACCAGTATATCACTTATAAAGATGTTAAATGGTTTCGGCGATAAAATACTACCTTACTGCCAACTCTGACAGGACAAATGTCACTGGTAACGCCTCTCCACTTTACACACGCTATTAAAATGTACCAGGAATATGAATATGTCCAATGTGTAGTTGATACATGGGACCACAAAGTATCAAACAAACCATCATGCCAGATAGAATCGAAACATTTGGCAACATCAAGGCTACAATAAAAAAGCGGTGTCCCAGAAGTCTTTAAATTAGCTAAAAAGTCGTGTAAAAATGGGCAACAAAAGTCCGCACTTGTCCCCCTCCTGAAACCAAATTGGGTGTCAAAATCAGTATTCTTAAGCATTAGAGAAATTTCAATAAACTTTGAGCGTACAGAACTTAGTATGATCGGCCGATATTTGCTCGTATTGTTGTGATCAAACTGAGTTTTTTTCAGACCAGGCACAATTATACCTGTCTGAAGAACCTCTGGAACACATCTGAAGTTCAACATGCAAGTACAATGTATATAATGAGGCAAAATAGGATCTCAATGACTCGGAGTTACCCCACTTGAGGTGCTCAACAGTGACACCGTCAAGGCCAGGTGTACAGTTACCATTCAGGGCCTTTATAATACTATCAACATCATTAGTAAAACATTGAAAACATCCAGTGCATCCTTAAACTCGTTATACTTATCCTCCACAAAAGTAGCTATATTCTTTTGCTCATAAAGGAGAATGGAGGTATCTATAGGTTTACTTTTGATACTCGTATAATATTCACTAAAGTGAGAAACATTAAAAGCAGAACTGACTTCCGAGCAAGAATGCCTGTTTAACCAATTGGAGAAAGAGGTGGTTCTTTTCTGTTTATACACGGCATTAAGTTATTTATAACTCTTATCTAGACTCTATATTGCTGTGCATACATGTATATCTCCTGGTCTCTCGCCTGAAAACTTTCTTGTTATTTTTCATACATTCATATCAAGCACCCCCGTGGGACAACCAGCATTAACCCACAGGGATCAACAAAAGCGTTTTCTATTCTACCATAGGAATTTAATAGTGAGCCTTTGAATGATCATTGTCATAATTTATGTTTGAGGCTTGGGACTGTAGTCTGAGGGGTGACCTGCTTTGCCCAAGTACAGCATACAGAGTTCTAGTCTTGATGATAACTAAACCAAAAACAAGTGTCTAACAAGACTTCTTGTGGTCCCGATACTCATTCTATTGGCATTTACTCCTCAAAAACAAACCAAAAAAAGGACACTTTCTATTTGTTGGATGTTCTTGTACAGCAGGTCGGCAGTTACTTGTTTAAAGGCATATTTGGAAATGGTCTCATATTCAGTGGAGAATTAAAGGAAATGAGAAGTTCCGCTACCAAAGGGTGGCCAATTGTGTGTTCATTATATGCGTGGGGCAGGCATAATCTGTTGTCACCTCAAAAAGTGGGTCACACCTCAAACAATGATGGTACACTGGCCAGCAGGCCAGGGCAACAAACACGGATGAAAGAAGGGCCACTTATCACATTACCATTGTTGAACGACATCACAGCAAAACAGTCCACTCATGCAGTGAAAGTGGCGCACTTTTTCTACTGACATCCTATTACCTTTCAGATATAATACCACAGTTTATCATCTAGATAATGTACCAAACCACATGACATACCGATTTTTCCTCCATTTTTGCAGAGGGCTGAGAGCAGAACGCAATCAGAACCAGGGAACTTGGGTAGCCGAACCTGGTCAGTTGGTGTAAGTACAGGCGCTCCCGCTCACACAAGTGCACCTAGTTCACCTGGTAACTGCAGGCCTGGGGGACAAGTAGCCGCCGTCTCTCAAAGACATGTCAAGAGGAAGGAATATGCAAAGGAAATGAGAAAAGTGAAACAAATAGAGGAGTCGCTTGATCGAGATTTAGACGAAATTATTGAAACTATTCAAACAGCAACTAAAAAGGAAACAAAGAACAAAGATACACTTGACCGGATGTTGCATGATGGTCGTGGCGAGCCCCTTCAGAGACAGGCCCCGGTGGGGCGCAGGAATTTAGATTCAAGGCGAGACGTGAACAAGGACAGATCGCCAACAGCAATAAGAGATCAAGCTCTGGACTATATGATGAGTGGAAATGTTGATGGCAGCTATAGCCACAGGGAAGATCGTCTGGCAAAGAAATATGCTGATATGTGGAATTAACATTTTAACAGCTTTACATGCAATTTGATATAAAATTCTTTCTGCTGGATATATGTGCCAGTAGATGTGCTAAGAAACACTCGTGGAGAGTGGTACATTTTGTAATCGTGCATGTTCATGATATACAATGTAATGTTTAAAAGTATCCAGATGAGGAAGGCTGAGCGCCAATATTTTACGCCTTAAAAGGTCCTATTGTTGGATGAAGTCGACAACTGGGCGCCCAGTGTGCGCCGAATGAGGAGTGTGCGCTATTTGCATGCTAACCTGGTAAGTCTTCCGTGAATTTGACATCATACATATTTTGAGAAAAGACAACATACAAGAAAATGGATGAAGCAGGAGACTCTGACATTACCCTTCTGTACACCAATTTGACCGGGAAAGTATTAAAACGTCTTGTCTTCGTCACTTCACGCAATCGGCCAAAATGATCAATCTGAACATCCATCATTACCTGGTCATGTTACATAGTAATGAAATTACACTGACAATTTTGAGATGTTAAAAATCGCCATGCCAACAGACATAACATTATTATATGTATATTGGTAAACTGTGTCATTCATTCACACGGAATATGTCAGGTTGGCAAGCACTTATTAGATATTGGTATTGACTTATCAATGAAGGCACTACAACACCTGCGATGGGCGTAAATATTTAATATCCAATTGCCTGACCGGCCTGATCATACGGACCTACATTCTTTACGTACACTGCGGAGGTGGACATTCCGAGAATGCAAAATTCCTCTGTTTTTTGCAGAGGGGGGCTAAGGGGAGTCCCCAGTACGCTGGCACAAGAAATGTTTATAACCCAAAACAGCATACAGATAAATAATAATGTTCCAAAGTTATGGACAGTTCGAAGTACAGATAATAAAAAGGCCTCCAGTACGGCAAATAGAATGGATGATACGGGACTGAGGAAATACCCTTCACCA
>CAXHWN010001560.1:25000-52000 GCA_964020975.1 Hermodice carunculata | reverse complement strand
ACCTTACAACAGGCCAGCCTGGAATGACAAAGAAACAGCAGTATTATTTATCCTCATAAAAAGGAGGCAGCCATTACCTGGGTCGATAATCTAATGTAGGATCGGTAGGCGGTAGAGCTCCACCGACCCCAACTCTGTATTGTTTCCATGGAAACCCCCGCAGCTGCACATGATGAGGCTGCACCAATACGAAAACTATGAGTCTTGTAATACGTGGATTCGAGATTGCAAAATTTTAGGGATTTTGTGAGCATGGCCTGAAATTGATATCTCGTTAAAGGTGAATTATCGAAATGCACAAATAATGGACCCGTCTTCCACAGAGGAAGGAGACTCAGATACTGTGATAACAAGGTTACAGGACAGTAGGGCTGGTTGGTTCCTCGGAGGCCTAATATTTGAATCCGAATTGGAGTATTCCTTTGATTATTCTTTCCAAATCACAGTGTCAAATGAATCATGTTATCCCTTATCACCAAATCGTGTGTCTGTAGAACTTTGGTTGTGTATGCCAATTTTGAAGAAGCAGTGAATTCTCCAACACGAAGAAGTGCAAAATACGCTAGTGGAAAAGCAGCCCAAAAAAGCTGCGCTTCATACATATTATGGCATACTGATGGTAATGCATTTAACAATTTAACCAACAAATCAAAAGTGACAAGCCTCCGTGAGTCAACCCTATGGCCTAGAGCCCGCTTGGTTCCCTCTTTGAATTTCTTGATCAAAAAATTGTCAGTGGGGTCCAACTGTAAGGCTATTTTATGTTTATAACTAATTGCAGAGATGTATGTCGCTATTGTACTTGGAGCTCTGCCAAGTATAGAAAGGTATGCCACAAATGCAGCTACCCGCTGTTCCGTTGCTGGCAAAACATTCTGATTGTAAAATTGAATGAGAAATTGAATGAAAAATGTTACTGCCCTATCATAACCTTTATGAGTACTCCTGGATACAGCACATCCTAGAAGTTGATCGACTTCCTCCCCTAAACCAGTGGCATGAACTGATTGAAAGGCGTGGCTGGGGATGGGCATTGGGCACCTCCTGAAAACATTGTTTCATATCAAACCTGGAGAGTTGGTCCGCTATCGTATTACGGCTACCTTCAATGTAACAACCACGGAGAAGTATGTTATACTGTAAACATGTAAGGGTAAGCCTGCGCACCAGTTTCATAATGTGTGGACACCTGGAAGACTGCCTCTTCAGAATTCTGACAACTGCTTGGTTATCAGAATGAAGCACAATCTTTGAATTTGCCAAATCTTTCCCCCAGACTAGCACAGATATCAGAACTGGAACAAATTCAAGGTATGCTATGGAGTTGTTAGGGCTCACTGCAATGCTGCTCCACTGCCCTGTGAACCAACGACCTTCATAGAACCCAGCGAAGCCGCGGGTCTTGGCCGCATCAGTGGCAAAGTGCAGTACATCTGAGCTCAACCACTCACTAGGAAGGATCATAGATGTACCATTTAACTTGTCTAAAAACTTTTGCCACATAGAAATGTCAGCATGAGCTTCAGCTGTCAATATTATGTCGTGGTTCTTATCTTTAATTCCCCGTGTCAAATGTACCAAACGTTGTAAGAAAGGGCGCCCACCCCTTACACCCCTACAGAGAAGATGCAAATAGCCTGGCAAGCTTTGAAGCTCACGCAGAGAAACCGACTCTTGATTTTGCACTGACTGCAGTCTTTTATATGTCACTAAATTATCCTTTGGAATTTTAACCTGTTGGCGAACTGTGTCAATTTCCAGAATGAGAAACGTTAAACAAGTGCAAGGTAACACCGTTTTGTCATGTGCCACTGGAATCCCAAGCAAACTACAAAATGCAAGGCATTTTTTAGTGCCTTATGCCAGTGACCTTGGCCTTTTAATCCAAAGAAAAGCCAGTCATCTAAATAATGGACACACATTTGTTTTCCCAATAAATTACCCATGAACCAGTTGAGAAAAACACTGAAGTCCGTGAACAATTTACACGAGTTTTTAAGGCCCATTGGGAGGTTCATATCATAATAATACTGACCATCAAGTGTGAAACCAAGCAATTCAAAATCTTCACAGTGAATCGGCAAAATTCTGAAAGCATCTTTTAGATCAGCTTTTGCAATCTCAGCACCAGCACCCAGTGAAGCCATCAACTCAACTGCTTCATCAAATTTTAAATAATTTACTTTGGCCTCCTGATCACTTATGTGGTCATTCACCGAATCACCCAATGGGAATGATAGGTGATGAATCAGCCGAAATTTACCTTTTAGTGCTTTGGGAACCAAACCAAGTGGGGAGCACCTGAACTTGGGGAATGGAGGTGCCGAAAAAGGGCCAGCAATTCTCCCAGCGTCAATCTCAATTTGTATTTTCTCCCTTGCTAACTGTATGTTACAAGCCTCCGATTTAAAATTTCTACAATAGAATGCTTTCCTGGGGCCTGTGTAATCAATTTTGAAGCCATTACTGCAACCTTGCAACAATCTTTCGGCATTTTCGCGGTTTCGATAGAGCTTTAACACTTTGGTCAATTCATCCATTTTAATTGGGCTTGTCCCCTTCTTCATGCTTAAAAATTTCAGTGCTGGAGGAGGCCTGTGTGGTACATTTGGAAAATGGGTGCTGTTTGTTACATGATATACATTTATGTGGGAATCTACAGTCCTGTTTTGTGTACTGTCCTCTATTGTAGGCCCCGCAGAATCCTGCGGGCAACTTGTTTCCACTCCACTGGCCATTTCCTGTGCAACCTCTACGAAAGGGGTGAGCAGTTGTACCTGGCATAAATTGACCACCTTGTCTAGAATTCTGCTTGTTAAAATGGGGTCGTGACTGTAGTGCCTCTGCCATTAACAGAAGGAAGTACGATTCCCCATCCAAACTATCCCATCTACGGGACAGATCTACTGCCATCTTGATTCTGAATGCTCGGTGCTATGCTAATGCACCTTTAGTACCAAATCTGGTGGCTGCCTCGCGAATTGTTGTACAGTACTTAATTAGGGCCTGTACCTGATCTGGGTGCTTGCTCACATACAAGCTCATGTAGATAAGCATAGCATCCGTCCACTCCCCTATCATCTGAATCTGTTTTTTTGTGTGGTTTTCCACCACCACCATTGATGTTTACATTAGATCCCTGGCCTGAATTTGTAAGGGTCGTCCCCAAAAGCTTTGACGTCATTGACGCCGGTAGGGAATTCCCTTGACATGTGGCAGTGTTGCAATATGCGTTCAACCACTACTCAGCTTCAACTGCTGGCCTATTTTGAGGCAACAAGTCTACGAACTCAATGAATTCTCCTCTCCACAATCTTTCCTTCATAGTCAGTGGCACATACAAGCCCACTTGTGACGACAAGCTATCAATGACGCTCATTGAGTTGAGCAAGCCTGGCTGGTAGCCCGGCACCCCTTGTGCTAAGGCCCCCTGGGGTTGGCCAGCTGGCACAGCCTGGGCAGTCTGCTCTGCTCTTATCAGTGGCCCGCCAAAATTAGCCCCAGCACCCACGCTACCTAAATGATGTCTCTCTATATTAGGCAAATTAACGTGTCCACCAGCCAGGCTATTTGCAGCATTAACCATTGAGCTATGCAAGTTTGAATTAACTGCAGAATTTCTGCCTGTTTGCACTGGAAAAAGTCGGGACAAACCAACTCCCGGAATTTCGACCAACTGACCCGCAGCAATGATAGGAATTGCCCCATCACTTTCCACATTATCCACAAATACATCTGAATTGTAGGCAGCTGAACCTTGAACCTGCTGTGAATCATTTTGCCCTTCCTTTTCATTTACATGAAAATCCAGACCAACTAGTGGGATCTGACTCTCAGAAGTAGAAAAAGGCCTGCAATTAAACTGACCTGCAGCTGGAACCATCTGCCTCCTCACGCCTCCATCCGAACGGCCCTGTGCTTGGAAAAAGTCGCGTCGCTGCTTCCACCGGCGGTAGGAACAACTCCCCGCAAAAATCATGGTTTTCCACCTGCGAGGTGGATCGTCTGGCCTGATTTGCACGCTGCTGAGATTGACTGGACGTGGACCTTGAGCTCAGCTTCGGCTTGGCCACCCGACCACCCTTCTTTCTCGCTTGTGTTGCAACTTTCTCCAACGGTTGTTATTTCCTCTTGGAAATACGAGCCATTCTAATTTCCAGCGGTTGTTTGCTCGCCCTTGCAGCAAAACTTCGAAATCAAATAAATTGCGACTTCCAAAAATGGACAGAAATAAATTACAAAGTAGATAAACGATACTTTGTATTTAAATGCTGACGACCATGAGCTGGCGACGTTGCCTGTTCACCACAAGACGCTCTAATGACCAGAGGGACGCTATTGTCTTTGGCGCTTCTTACCCGCACATGCGCAAATTTAAGATACATCAGCGTTCCTCCCTGCTAAATTTAAATCCCTTATCTATTGGCATGGTAACAAGACTGAATAACATTCCATTTCATTGGTTTGAACAAATCAGTTTGGTGTGGTATCCATTGTCGCCTTGCCAAACTCTATTATTTTTTCTCGTTATATTTGTTTAAATTTGATGTTTCCAAGTTATGTGCGGCACTTTTGTGTTGTGCATCTTTTCTTTTCTTTTATCTGTCTCTGTTTGGAATCAATGTCTTTGCTCCCCCATGCGAGTAGCTCATATAGTGTACAGTATAAAATCGATGGGGTTTAAACATTATTAATGTGCTTGCAAAACACATTAATTAACTAATGTGTTTTGGTAGTACTTTAAGTTTGGAAAGTCGTGTATATGGTATTTGTCTACAATGCATTATGTTAAAGCGACCCTGTTTCAATTATAATTAATGGGGTGCGTAAAACACTTCAACTTTATAAAGGTTTGTATATGCTGCTATTGTTTATTCGAAAGGTGATATTGTTTCAGTTGTATGTTTTCAATCCAAATGGTCGCCGCCCTTCTCATAGGTACCTCTCCTTACTGAAGGGATTCGATACAGGCATCCCCGTGTCTTTGTATACGCTATTTACCTCGGTGTTACATATATGTTTACACAATTGTACATGTCATATTATGTTTTT
Organism: Hermodice carunculata; assembly: GCA_964020975.1. Taxonomy (NCBI): domain Eukaryota; kingdom Metazoa; phylum Annelida; class Polychaeta; order Eunicida; family Amphinomidae; genus Hermodice; species Hermodice carunculata. The sequence continues at coordinate 46,948 of CAXHWN010001560.1, read as the reverse complement.
GGTGCTCCCCATTTCTCATGTATGCTCTTTACAGTTTCACTGGTCACATGTGCTGACAGTTTTACGTTACTACTACATACAATCCCACATAAGGGGCGACTTTGCCCCTATAAGGTAGATTTGGCCCGTGTAGGGGAGATTTCTAAAAATAGGTTTATGGCCCGTATAAGGGTAGGGTTTATTGATCCGTTGACAGATTGGTTGATTGATTTGATCAGATTGGTTAAATGGATATGGATTCTCCCCACGAAGTGGGGACTCTGTGTTTATTGTTTGACAGATTGATATTGAATTGATTAAATGGATATGGATGGATTCTCCCCACGAAGTGGGGACTCTGTGTTTATTGTTTGACAAATTGATTGATTGAATTGATCTGATTAATTTAATGGGTATAGATTCTTCCCACGAAGTGGGGACTCTGTGTTTATTGTTTGACAGATTGATATTGAACTAATCTGATTGATTAAATGGATGGATTCTCCCCACGAAGTGGGGGACTCTGTGTTGATTGTTTGACACATTGATTGATTGAATTGATTAAATGGATATGGATGGATTCTCCCCGCGAAGCCGAGCTTCAGGTCCCCAAAATGTTGTAAGAGGACCACCACATTGTTATTCAACCCGCCATGGTGTATTATGACTCTCCCCAGATCTTGATCGTCCAATCCCTCCCTTGCCTGCTGCAACACGTCTCCAAACATATCTCTCAGTTCATCTTGTATTTCAGCCACTTTCTTGCCTTGTCATTGCTCATTAAACTTGACTTGATATGACACATCTTTGGCCCCATTCTTCAGAAATGTTTTTTCATTCCTCTTTTCAAACTGATAGGGGGTTGTCTCCTCTCCATCCCAGGGTCCATCTTCCATCAGTCCATCAATCAGGTACTGTACTTCTTCTTGGTTTGTCATGGTTGGTTCCCGCAAGTGGAATGATTGAGTGGTTTAATGCACCTCCTTTATATAGAATTTGATTGAATGTTAATGATGTCATGTACTATATATAGATTTATTGGTCCAATTTTGATGATGATGTCATGGAAAATCCCCAAAGCTATTTCAAGTGAGCAACCAAGAATGGCAATAACTGACAAAAGACCAAGATCACATGACAACGGCAGAAAAGGTGTTATACAACAAGAAGGCTCCAAAGTGGTATATCAGTGACGTGACAGAGAAAAAAAAACCATCTAGCAGTAGCATTATGTATAGCAGCAGGTATACCTATGAATAGAATGGGAAACTTGAATGATATACAGTATTTTGAAGACATATTAGGGGTACAAATATAAGTAGTTGGTGCGTTGAGAGGTAACATGTTTATTAGAGTAGGAGAGAATAGAGACAACAAAACATATATTTATTTAGATGACGAACAAGAACATTTTCATAGTATAACCAAGATAGCAGGATTTTTCGGATCATCTTATTTTTGTGAAGCTTGTCTTAAACCATATAATGCAGGAAGCGGGCGTCATTATTGTGAAATATCATGTATTGTGTGTAAATCAAAGAAATTGATAGAAACTGAACCTATTGTATGTACAGAGTGTAACATGACATGTAGAAACAAAGAATGTATGGATAGACATAAGAAAAAGAACAAAAACGGTAGTCAGTGTGAAACATGGGGGAAGTGTACAAAGTGTCATAAAGTCATAGATAGGAGAGACAGAGAAATTAAAGACCATCAGTGTAGAGAATGGCAGTGTCAGTGTTGTTATAGATATGTAGTAGGAGAGCATTTGTGTTATATGAGAGCAGATAGAATTTTAGGGAGTAACCCTAGAAAGTATATCTATTTTGATTTTGAGTGGAGTCAGGACAAAGTCGCACAGTGTGAAGCAGGATACGAGCCTAGGAAAAAAAGTAAGATGTAAACAATGCAGTGAAAAGAAGAAAACATGTAGTCAATGTAAAGGAGGTAGAAATTGTAGCAAATTAACATGTGGAAAACAGATCCATGAAGCAAATTTTGTAGTGGCACAGAAATCATGTGATAGCTGTAAAGATAGTCCAATGAATGTAAAGTGTAACCAGTGTGGTAATAGGTGTAGTCAATGTAAAAAATATGACAGGAAAGAAGAAACATTTGTAAAGGAACCGTGTGATGGTTGTGGACAGAGAGAATTAGTGTTTGAAGGTGACAATGTAGCAGAAGAATTTGGTGAGTGGTTATTTAATATTCAACATAAAGGTTGTACAGTGTTATCACATAATGGCAAAGCTTATGACAATGTATTTTTAATTAGAGTATTTATTAGAGAATTCAGTTAGACCAGATAAAATTATTTATTCAGGTAGCAAGATCATGTATATGGAAGTAGGCAGAGGACTCAATATCAGGGTCCTGGATTCCTTGAACTTTTTACCCATGAAGTTTGCAAGTTTACCTAAAGCATTTGACCTGACACAACTAAAGAAGGGATATTTCCCCCATCTTTTCAATACAACTACCCATCAGCAGTACATAGGCCCCTATCCTGATCCAAAGTTTTATGGAGCCAATTACATGGGTACAAAGGAATGCAAGGAGTTCATGACCTGGCATGGCGAGCAGAAAGACAAGGTTTTTGATTTTAGACAAGAAATGTTAGATTACTGTAGATCAGATGTAGACATTTTGAGACAGGCATGTTGTAAATTTAGACAGCTGGTGACTGAGGTGACAGGAGGGCAGATAGAAGTAGAGAAAGATGGAGAAGTAATCACCAAGTGGCAAAATCACATAGAACCCTTTGATTATATAAAAGTAGCATCTGTTTGTTTAGGTATCTATAAAACCAAGTTCTTAGAAGACACCCATAGAGTACAACTAATTAATGATCTTGACAATACGACAATACCCTGGTGCTTAGGTAAAAGAAAGGGAGGGAAATGGGAAGTGCATGTGCAAGGACAATGGTTGAATGAAGAAGAACTGGCGAATGATCATCTGAGGGTAGGGAGCCACAAGTTTGTGGACACCCCAATAGGGCAGATACCATCAGGTGGTTATGGTCAGCAAGATAATAACAGTAAAATATCCATTCAATGGTTGTCCTGGCTAATGCACACCCAAAATGTTCATATACAACATGCCTTAAATGGGGGAGAGGTGAAAATCCCGGGGACAAGATGTCGACTCGATGGCTATGCCGAAGTAGATGGAAATAAAGTTTGTTGTGAATTTTTATGCTGTGTGTTTCACGGATGTCAGACATGTTATCCAGATAATAGACACGAAATCAAACATCCCAGAACTAAACACAATATGGACGAGCTTTATGCATTAACGATTCAAAAGAAAGTAGACTTGGAAAAATTAGGTTACACATATAAATGTATTTGGGAACACGAATTTAGAAATCAATTGAAACAAAATACAGACATGGCTCATTCTGTAAATTCATTAGATGTTCAAGTTAGATTAAAAATGGGAGACAGTTTTTTTTTTTTTTTTTGGTGGTAGAACAGGAGCTTCTCATTTACATTACAAGGTCAAGGAAGGTGAGCAAATAAAATATATCGATTTCACTAGCTTACACCGATCAATCAATAAACAGGCAACTTATCCAGTAGGACACCCCATCATCATATCAGATAATTTCAAATTGACTCAAGACTACTTCGGTATAGCCAAAGTCACTATCTTGCCCCCTAGAAAAGTCTTTCACCCTGTTCTTCCCTATAGGTCGGGAGGTAAACTAAAATTTTCATTATGTAGGACATGTGCAGATATAGAAAACCCAAATGAATGTCAATGTAGTGACGAACAGAGGGCGAAGACTGGTACATAGTGTACCCCAGAGCTTCAACATGCAGTAGATCAGGGATATAAAATTTGGACGATACATGAAGTTTATCATTGGGAAGAAACGACAACATATAACAGTAATAATGGGAAGGGGGGTCTATTTTTTGGACTATGTCAATACATTTTTCAAATTAAAACAAGAAGCTAGTGGATGGCCAGACTGGTGTAAGACAGAGATGGACCGACAGAAGTACATTAGTGACTATCATGACCACAAAGGAATCCGACTTGACTATGATCATATAAGGAAAAATCCGGGACTACGATCTTTAGCGAAATTATGTCTGAATAGCTTTTGGGAGAAACTAGGTCAAAAGTTGAATATGAAACAGGTAGAAATATTACATGACACACAGGCTGATATATTTTTTCAAAGAGTCACTGACCCCACCCGAAAGCTGGAAAGTTTTCATATTATTAACGAACACTTGATAGAGTTAGAATACACACACGCAAATGATTTTATTCCCGAAAATTTTCAAACCAATGTAGTCTTAGCTAGTTTCACAACATGTTGGGCAAGATCAAAATTATTAACATCCCTGGAAAAAATAGGCAATAGAGTTCTTTACTATGATACTGATTCTATTATTTACATAAGCAGACATGGGGAATATGACCCCCCACTTGGTGATTACCTCGGTGAATTTACAGATGAGTTAGATGGAGATTATATTGTAGAATTTTTAAGTGGAGGACCCAAAAATTATAGTTAAGTAACAAAATCAGGCAGAGAAGTAACAAAAGTCAGGGGTTTTACCCTTAATTATACCAATAGTCAATTGATTAATTTTGAAAGCATGAAAAAAATTATTGAAAATAAAGATGAACATATTATGACAACAAATCAAAAAATTTGTAGAGACAAGAGAAAAAGGAAATTGTATAATAGAGAGGAAGAAAAGAAATATCAACAGGTGTTTATTAAGAGAAGAATTTTAAATGATTATACCACTGTACCATTTGGTTATTAATAGGGTGTATTACATGTATATTGTACATAGTAGATTGCATGGACTGTACTTTATTGTATAAAGGTGTATCATATTATAGGTTGTCCACAATTATCACAAGGTTAGTTGATGTATAAAGACATATTGTAAATGCACTGTACATACTTTTGTTTACAGTGTAAAGTTTAATATAATGTATATATTAAGTTATATCAAATGCTCCTATGTGTATATGTAGATTTGGAGAAAATACATTGTGTTTTTATCTGATCAAGACATAAAAAAAGTTTATATAAAGATGAGCTCTCTGTCATTATTTATCATCAAAATGGATACCCCCAGACAACAGTTAGCCCAGAAGTTTTTAGTCCCTCTGATAGATACAGAAGAAAAATGGAATATGATTGTGCATTTAGCCTTCGAAGATGGTCAATATTCAAAAGCCAGAGTGCAAAAATTTGAAAGAATACACACAGAAGTGTTCGTACGTCTCTATCAACAGAATCAAATGTATGAAGCCCAAAGAATTTTACAACGTCATCTCTTTTGGTTAGACAATCATCCTGATCTGAAACCTTATGTCATTGATATGCCTGAGTTTATAATTAAGATGACAGATGAAACACTTTGGCACAATAAACAAAACTAAAAAGTGAACATGTTTCAACGTGTTCTACCAAATTGGATCAGCTTTATTACTAAAAATAGAATCGGGGGATTTCCCAAAGACAACAAATCAATGACAAGAATTTAATCATGACGTCACAGATGTCAGTTTTCTAAAATTAGATTTATGCCGTCATCATGAACCAATCAGCATGAAGAAATCTTACGCCCGATTGCTAAAAATACACTTTATGATTAGCAAGATTGTATAAAGGAGGAGACATTTCATCCCATTATCATTTCTCCCCTCTAAAGAGGGAAGAGATAACAAGGCAAAATGGAACTACAACTGAGTCATAAGGCAGTGGTTGAAGTGAGGAGAGGAACGTTGGGGTCATATGTGGCTGTAGGCAAGATGCAAGGAAAGAACAAGTGTTGGGTGTTTATATCCTTACAAGCTTGGCAGAACTTTACACAGACTATACCTAAAGCGACTGAACTCTTAACACAAGACCTGGACAGAGAAGAAGGAATTGTATTGACTAAGTGGGTGAAACTGAAAGTGGTTTGGTTTAAAGGCAGATATTAAATAGGACTTTATAGTACAGATTTATCTGGAAACAGGGTGAAAGGACTGAACTTGGATATGGATGAATGGACCCGGCTTGTAACAAATGTGTATGGAATTGAACAAAACTTGAAGACAATCAGAAAGAGGACAGCAACTGAACAAGATGAGGTGGAGGTCAAAAAAACAAAGATGGGGGAAGGACAACAGACCGAAAAAAACAAAAAAGCAATATCAGTGGCGAAATGTATGCCCTTGGAATCATGACATTATACACGAAAGGGATGACTGTTGGGTGTTTACTGAGGAGATGTGTAAAAAGAAACGTGAAAAATACGAACAACGAAATAGCGATCGTGATGTTGTAGACACATCACAAGATATAATAGCTAGCAGAGACATATTAGTACCTGGGACCCAGGATTTAATTAAATGAATTTATATGTATCACATTAGAAAAAATATTATTAGTTTGAGAGACAATAGTTGTTATGGATGTAAAGAGGATTTTCCAGGTCAGAGAGACCACATGGGGGGAGGGAGTTTGACATAATGGGATGAGACAGTGGACAAATATTTCAAAGATGTCAAGAGTAAAATATCAGCTGTGCAGGTAGTGAAAGCTTTAGACAGAATAATGAATGAACTAAAGATTCATGTGAATAGGAGTGCATCGGATTTATTGACTGAAATATTGAATGTTAGTATGAGAGAAGACATCATGAAAAAGGAACTGACAAAGGAAACACAAGATATTAGAGTTGACTTTTATGTATTATTTACCGAACTATGTCCTAATCTGAGAGAATGTACAATTGTGAATGTTTAGAAGTCTATTAATAGAAAATTACATAGATAAAAGAAAGTATATGATGTAAATTTATAGTTTGATGTGAATATATGTTAGTATTTGTGTGAATAAAATGTCTGAAATGAAATTTTACCTTCTTTATATATTTTTTCACAACCTAATACTGTTTTTATGATGTTTTGTGTGCTGATGTGCTGTTTTGTGGGCTGTTGTATGCTGTTTTGTGTGCTGTTGTGTTGTTTTGTGTGCTGTTTTATGCTGTTCTGTGTGCTGCTGTGCTGTTTTGCATGCTGTTTTATGCTGTTTCGTGTGCTGTTGTATGCTGTTTTTGTGCTGTTACGCTGTCTTGTGTGCTGTTGTGCTGTTTTGCGTGCTGTTTCATGCTATTCTGTGTGCTGTTGTGCTGTTTTGTGTGCTTTTGTATGCTGTTTTGTGTGCTGTTCTGTGTGCTGTTGTGCTGTTTTGCGTGCTGTTTATGCTGTTCTGTGTGCTGTTGTGCTGCTTTATGCTGTTTTGTGTGCTGTTGTGCTGTTTTGCATGCTGTTTTATGCTGTTTTGTGTGCTGTTGTATGCTGTCTTATGCTGTTGTGCTGTTTTGTGTGCTGTTTTATGATGTTCTGTGTGCTGTTGTGCTGTTTTGTGTGCTGTTTTATGCTGTTGTGCTGTTTTGTGTGCTGTTGTGATGTTCAAAGTTTATATAAAGACCTTTTACGGTATAAATATTAACACTTTAAAGGATTGGAACCTAATTTCAACAACCTAATCTAATGATGGGTCGATGACGGAGAACTTGTCCCGTATGTGGGAAGGAAAATCTATTACATTTATTACACACCTCAGAGATGTACACAATATGAAGACCTCAGAGACAGCAAAATGGTTGAAAAGATCTTATTCACATGGCTCCTAAAACATAATTTATGTCAAGATGATCTAGAGAAAAATCAGACACGTCCCCAAACTATGTCCTCTGAAGAAAATCAAACATGCCCTGACAAACCTTGGTAGGAAACTCAAAGTTTGCTCCCTTTTAAAGCAAGATCATCCATGTTGATTTAGGGTCAATCAAACTCGGGCAAAAGTTACTTTATTCACAAATTATTACAGAACATAGAAGTCATGTATGAGATCAAACCTGAAGCCATTATGTTTTGTTATGTAGTGTGGCAACCATTATATGATGAAATGGAACAAAATATACCAAACGTTATTTTTCATCAAGGGTTACCTACACAAATAGAATTAAATGAGTTTACAACAGATGATTGCCATAAATTAATCTTTTTTGATGACATGATTAACTATATATTACAGTCACCTAGTATGGAACAACTGTTTACCTGCCATTGCCATCATTATAACATATCAGTCATTATAGTGAGCCAAACTTATTTCAGGCAGGAAAACATAGCCGTACAATAGCTCTCAACACTTCCTACATTGTACTCTTTCAGCAAAATAGAGATTTATCACAGATTGCAGCATTAGGTAGACAACTCTATCCTGGTAAAGGAAAGGTCCTTGTCCGAGCTTACACTGATGCTATGAAAAGTCCTTATAATTATCTGGTCATTAATTCATCTCCAAATTCTAACCCAAAATATCGTTTAAGAACTCAAATTTTTCCTAATCAAGATATCATAGTCTATGTTCCAGTGTGTTAAATTTTACAAGGGATTAAAATTTATAAAAAGTATCGTTAACATTGCCATTTAATCATGGAGTTGTCAGATGCAAACAAGCAAATGTGTCTGACGGCTAGTTTTGTACTTATGACAATACTTTTGGGAATTATAGGTATCAATGACATTGCTGTCCATTACCATACTCCCTCTGCTTGTCCTCTCAAAATGTGCAACCAAAGTGAACCTTTGACAAACATTAATACAACTGAATGTTCCTTTCTGAAACAATTTTTACTCCAACATGGTAAACGATTGACCCTTTGTGGATATCATGGAACATCAAGAATTGACATCGGACAGTTTATTAATGGGAAAGCTACAATCCAAGGAATATGATTACGGAGAAAAGAATGGACAAATTTATTAAATCAACTTCCAGAGATCATGACAGCTTTAATTAACGGACAAAAAGTTATAAGAAGACTTAAAGAGGCTGATAAACAATAGTTTAAGATGGCTCAGAATATAAGAAAACATTGGCCTCTTTTTCAATGTTTGTTGGGAGCAGAAACACCAACACATGCAAGGGCATTCATTCGAGCAACAAGTCTCAACCAAATGACAACTCAAATAGAAATTATAAAGAATGTGTTGTGTGGTGTAATCCCCATCACAGAAGGTTATAAAAAGAAACTGAAAAAACACAAAACAATTATTCAGCACTTGGCAGACACTAAACATCTCACCAGTGAGACACACCGTGTTGTAGTAAGACATATTGGTGTAGTTTTGTTAATACTTCAATCAGTGAAAGGTGTTATTCAATCGATACTCTAAAGATGGAGGTCAAGAAAATGATTTTAATCCCTATGGAGAAATATCACACAAAAACAGAGCAAACTTCAGTACAGGCTCTGGACATTACAGAAGAGACAAAACCAGAAGGACTCAATGAATCATTATTCTTACAAGCTATTCCCAAGATGTAAAGAAATAAAGCAGTGGCCATTTTGAATCACATTGCTTACAGTGATATTTTACAATGGAGCAATAAAGGAGAAATCATTTATCATGGACAAGACATTCCACACTCACACATCACTGACTTATTGAGAGATTCACAACGGGAATATAAAGATCCAAATTTAATCGAAATATCTGAATTTTATCAAGCATTGGCAGAGCTGAATATTCCAGAAGGATTAATTTGTCATACTGAAAGAAGGCAGCGTGTCAGATATACCAAATCTCATCAAGATCATGTGCCCGACACTCCAGAAAAAACGAGAAGTTACCCATATAAAAAGAAAGTACCTGCCAAGGCCAGTCAGAAAGCCAGCATATTTAAGAAGTGGATGCATATGTAACCATGGCGGAGATTACCAATGTTGTCATTAGTGGTGACCTGAACTGTCATTTTCATTTGAAAAACGTGGCTCAGACTCTAACGAATGTGACTTATGATCCAAAGAAATTTAATGGACTGATTTGGAATCATAGAAGAATCAATGGAATATGTTTGCTGTTTGGTACCGGTACAATGATTTGCAACAGTACAAGAAGTTGGAAGGATGCACGACAGAGTCTTAGACAATATGCAAGGATTTTACAGAAATTAGCATACCTAATACAGTTGAAATTATTGAAGCTCATTACCATGCCTCAGTATATACTTTGTCTAACAAAGTCGATTATAAGATAATTTAAAAAAAGTTTACATGATGTGACTTATGAACCTGAACTATTTCCTGGTATCATGTTAAAAAGAAACAATATAAATTTTACAATTTTTCACAGTGGTAAAGTGGTAATCACAGGTATCAAAGAAAATTTAAATAGAACGGTGAGCCCTGTACTGATGGAACTTGAATTATTTATTTGAATTAAAAAATGTGCTGAAATGTTACTCTTGTATTGTTTTATATAAAGAGAAAGTGTTTAACAATTATGTAATCATGGCTACTACCAAAGAAAAATATTTGGAAAAAAAAAATTATTATGATGTATCACACCCTGGTTGTTTCCAAGGTCCTCGTAAATTATATCAAGTGGTGAAACAAGAACATAAACATAAAATGACTTTCAAGGAAATACAAGAATGGTTACACAAGCAAGAACCCTATGCTTTAAATATATTTGCACGACGTCGGTTTCCAACGAACTGTGTTATTGTTGATAGTTTAAATTCTCAATTTGATGCAGATTTAGCAGATCTGAAAGATATCAAGAAACAAAATAAAGGTTATGCTTATTGGTTAGTGTGTATAGACATCTTTTCACGTTATGTTTGGGTACGTCCATTAAAAACTAAAGCTGGTAATGAGGTCATGGAAGCTTTTAAATCTATATTTAAAGAAGGAAGAGTCCCTAAGACTACACGTACAGATGCTGGAGCAGAGTTCAAATATCAAGGTCTTCAGAGCTATTTCAAATCTATGAATATCCATCACTTTTTTGCTCACAATACTCCAAAAGCCATTTATGCAGAGAGAGTAATTAAAACTTTAAAAACAAAAGTTTATCGCTATATCGTAAAAAATCAAACTCTAAAATACATTGATCATTTACAGGCTATTGTCAACAGTTACAACAACACAGTACATAGTGCTTTGGGAATCACCCCCATTAAGGTGACCAAATCCAATGAAAGTGAAATAAGATATGATCAATATAAATTACGTAAATATAAGAAACCAAAACCTACTAAATTTCAGTATAAGGTAGGTGATAAAGTACGTATTAGTTATTCAAAGGGTGTCTTCGATAGACAATATGATCCGACATTCTCGGGTGAGGTTTTTACAGTCACACGAAGACAACAGAGACAACACATAACAGTTTATTGGCTTAAAGACTATAACAATGAGTCGGTCAAGGGCACATTTTATGGACACGAATTACAAAAGGCATTCATGGATGAAAATACAAGCTTTAAAATTGAAAAAATTCTCAAGAAGCGTACACGTGCAGGAAGCCGTGAAGTCCTAGTGAAATGGCTTCATTGGCCATCAAGATTTAACAGTTAGGTTTTAAAGCGGGACCTCTAAAATGTCAAAAAGTAATATAGAGTTTATAAAAAGAAGTTTAAACATATTCTAAAACAGTCACCATGGAAGAATATTATTTGTTTTTAAGCAGCGAGGATTGTCTTGATTATTATCCTTCAAATGAAGGAGGACATTTTACAATTCAGCTACCTCAGTCCTTATGTTTACCAGGAAATGCGCCCTTTTAGAACTAAGATATACTCCTCAATTTAAAAATGTACAACGTCCTGATGACATAAATATATGCTCAAATATATGTGTTCAAAGTTATATTAATAATGTTCAGTTACCAGTATTACGTAGAGTCACAGTGGATTACGATTAGCCTAGACAGAAAAAGTGTTTAACTGTCCCTTATGGTTACTATGTACCTGTCATATCTCATACATTAAATCACATAGAAATTTATATAAAGGGGTCAAATGATACTAATTTATCATTTACCTACAAAGTCACTTGCGTACTGCATTTGAAAAAAGTGACATAATGGTTCATCAGTTCAGTGATGTTAATAAATGGGTACAACATTTTCGCGATGTTGTTGCTGGTAAAATACCTAGTAATAAAAAAAAAATATGTAGGGGACGATATAAGCTCAACACAACAACATTCGACCAATAGATTATCCTGCGACACAAAAGAAGCTCTGGATCGTGAAAAAGCGAGACTCAGACATACAAAAGTTATAAGAAGCACCAATACACAGAGAAAAGCAACAAAAGTTATAAAAAGAAAAAAAGCTCCTCCCAGGAAACGGGTATCTAAACCTCACAGAAAAACTGCTAAAAGACAAGCAACACAGAAGAAAACTGTTCAAAGACAACCACCCAAGAAAAAGACAGCCAAGAGAGGAACAGAGAAAAAGAAGAAATCAGTGACAAAATCAAAAAAAGCTCATCTTACTCAACTGGACTAGAAAATGGCACACCAAGAAGGATATTCAAATCAGTTGGCTTTGTTTACAGTACCTATGATAGACAATACTGTGGAAAAACAACAACTTTACATTTGTAAACCAACGGGACAAATTACACGTGAATCCCCTCTGGACATTGAAATTCCCAAGTCAGACAGTTATGTGGATCTATCCTCTGCAAGGCTGTACTAACAAGTCCGTATTAAAAAGAAAGATGGTACTAACTTAAAAAAACAGATAAGGTTACATTTTGTAATTGACCTTTATCATCACTATTCCGACAAGCTGAAGTATATTTGAATCAGACACTTGTTGAAGGGGAAGTTAATTATCCCTACAAAGCATACCTGGATGTTTTGTTAAATGAGTCTGAACTAAACGCCAGTGAACTTGAGTCACAATTATTCTTTTTTTGAAGACACTGGTAATAATTTTGATGCTTTAGACCAATCAAACTTTGGTTATTGTACTCGTCACAATTATACTACAGGGAGTAAAATTGTCGAATTATATGGTCCACTTCGTTTCGGAATTTTGAATATGAATAAATATTTGCTAAACGGAGTGACGGTTAACATTAAACTTTGGCCAGCACAAGATGTATTCAGTCTCATGTCTGATAAAGATAATTATAAAATTGCAATATTGCAATGTTTCCTGAAAGTGAGATCACTGACCTTGAGACCTGCTTTATTAATTGCTCATGCAGAGGCTTAAAGAAAACACCTGTCCTTTATGAGTATACAAAGTCTGATGTTAGAAATTTTAATATTGCACGAGGACATTACAGTGAAACCTATAAAGATATATTTCAAAATAAAATTCCTGACAAGCTGATTGTTGGTATAGTTAAAGGAAAATCATATTCAGGACAGATTAGTTGTAATCCACTAGAGTTTATTGATGCTAATGTCAATTATGTGAATTTATCAATCAATTCAATTATGATCACAGGTTAACCAATGACCCCCGATTTTGAAAATGGGCACTATGTTGAATGTTACAACATGATATTTCAAGGACACGATTTCAATACCATTGATGTGAACAGATCTGATTTTGTTAAAGGATACACCTTTTTGTGTTTGATTTGACAAACCAGCCACAAACTGGAAACATAAATCTTAAAATTAAATTCAGTAAACCATTAACTGAAGTATGTACGGTTATCTTGTATGGACAATTTCCTTCTTTATTACGCATAGATGAAGCTAGATATATATATTCAGTGAATTGGCATACATTACATTTTATCTCGAAAGGCTAACTTCAGCACTGAGCATTGTTAACGTTTGACAGCTACCATTTAGATGGGCGAAAGCTTAATAAGACAGGTATAGAATGTAATGTTATCTCGATGGAACCTAGTGTTAGTCAGAATTAATGTATTGTAAAGGGTTTATGGTTTGGACCCCGACCCCATAAATCCTGAATGACGGGACAATAAAAATAGATAAAATTATATATATATATATATATATATATATATATATACTATTGTCTATTATTTATCTGCTTATCTTGCAAGAGTTATATGGGTATGCCCACTTAACACACTGCATTTGTATAAATATTTTCCTTCCCTCTATATCTATGATACAAGGGCTAGTAAACTATGACAGGTATTAAATGGTGATGACCATTTAATATATACCACATATTCATTTAATATGTTTCCCTCTCTATCTGTGGATACAGAGAGATAATAAACTGTTTGCCCTAGTGTGTGAACCTTACCTGTTTTGTATGTATCCAGTAACAGTCATGAATGTATCAGGACCAGTGCCCATGCCATAATTTATCTGAATATTTTATAATTATAACATTTATTTTAATTCCATAAATTAAAAGTCTACATTCAACTTATACCCATTTTCTTATCTTGAGTCACCAAAGTACAAATTGCTTTGAAAAAGTTGCCCCTGAAATGCGAGGGTTTTCACAGGCATGACCCAGACTTCAATAGAAAACGCCATTGTTAGACGTTTGTATCAAGATCCTTATAAATTCATTCCAGACATATCTGGTAATGGGTTACACGGATACAAACAGATGTAAACCTGCATAAAAGTGGTTGTGTTGGTACATTTCCGTGTCTTCTTTCCTTGCGCTTCTCAATGTAACGAGTTCATGTGACGGCAAAATTGTCAGCCGTTAAAATCAAAGGGATCTGTCTTTTTTTTTTATACTACTTTACATTGATTTTCTTTGTTCGCCAAGACAGTTAGTACTGATACTCACCCCTATTACGGCATCTCCAGTGATTAAATCACTATTGGTCCCCATCTGTTACATATATTCGTGAATACATCTTAACCAGACCGGAAAAAAAAACGTGAGGCTCCTTTTCTCGTCTTCATACTGGGGTAGAGCAATTTTGTAAAAAGCGCATATAATTGACACAATACCTCCATCTTCACCAAAGTTGAATTCTTTGTGGGTTAGCTTCTATAGCTGTAGGCACGTTGAATGGAACGTAATAGTGAAAAGTAAGGTATTTGTAATTCCCTCCGCCTAGAAATTATTACATAATCTAGCCTATGATTGGATGAAGGGAGATCTTATATAATGAGTCTTGATAAAAATGTATACCCCTGAGAGAGTCTTAAGTGCCTCCTAAAATGATTACATAATCCTGTCTATGATTGGTTGATTGGGTACTCTCTGAAAACGAATCTTGATTATGCATGTATATAATATTCAACTCCTGCCACTCTGGTATTCCTAGAAAAATGACTTTCTATGACAGCCATTAGGTCACAAATCAATACTTCCTATAAGATCAATAATCTATACTTCACTTTTATTCCAAGCCCGTTTGGTTATTTCTTTGTTTTGATTATTTGCGTGTGGATCTTGAAATTTATTTGTTTGTTTTGTGAGTTTTGTTTTTGGTTTCTTCTTTGTTTTGATTATTTGCGTGTGGATCCTGAAATTTATTTGTTTGTTTTTGTGAGTTTTGTTTTGGGATGCTAGTGTTTGTGTAAGGAATTATAAGGTTTATTACAGAAGGGTAGTAGAAATAAATGTGAATTCTTTGTCAATATACATCACCTGTGTCTGTTTATTTGGTATAGCCGGTCACTATCTGCGCACGGCTCTTTGAGCGTGGGTCACCTTTGGTACTTATCATCTCAATTTAGGTAGCACTTCAGCCAGATTTAACTTCAAAGGAGTCAAAGACATTGCAGCCCAGACAGCAAAAATCCTTGTTAGGTGGTATTCTCAGATTCAGTTAATTATGTAATAATACGGTGGCTCTCCGCTTGTCTGCCGCGGTCCTGTGTAAGGAATTATAAGGTTTATTACAGAAGGTATGTATGAACTCTTTTGTCGGTACCCCTAGACCACCCGTGATTTATCAGCTATTTTAATTAAATCGACTGTCAACGGTACGGTTCCCAACACTCTGAACAATTCATAATAAAAGATCTCGTTGGTTTGAGGATAAGTAAATGATAATAAACATATCTTCAAAGAAATAGTGCTTCATAAAATAAACACCACATTTGGTTTTAGTAAATAAGAATTTTGCGGATCCGTACATCCGTGAATCTTAGTTTTCATGCCTGCGTTACTCGGTGAATCTCCTTGAAAGCGTCTGTGGACACCCATTCAATGTATGTTAAGTGGTACCCGAAAACCAGCGCTAAAACCCCAAGTTATGATCGCCAAAATCTCTACAATTTTTTATTCAGTAGCAGAATCGGCAAAATGATGCTGCCTTCAGAAATATTTTGTTGATTTGCGGTCGATAACATGGATATAATTTTGGATAAAAATGTCTAATTTTACATGGGACCATATGTGATATGGAACATGTTTTCACAGGGGCCGCTCATTTACATAACAGTATCAGCCAGCTGATAAGCAGCTAATGGCGCGTTGGCGGATCCGAGAATACAGAAAAATGAACAAGATATATTACACACTAATATGTATGTATTAAAAATGTTTTGGAAATTTTGCTTCATTGTAAGCTTTATTAGTCCTGTCTCTGACTATATAACATTAATCATATTAATTTTTACAGCATATAAAATCTTAAAGATTGTTTATTTATCAAATATTTATAGGAGTCCCATCTCCTGACACTCTAGTATTCCAAGACAAATGACTTTCTATGACAGCCACTTGTTAGGTGGTATTCTCAGATTTAGTTAATTATGTAATAATACGGTGGCTCTCCGCTTGTCTGCCGCGGTCCTGTGTAAGGAATTATAAGGTTTATAACAGAAGGTATGTATGAACGCTTTTGTCGGCACCCCTAGACCACCAGTGATTTATCAGCTATTTTAATTAACTTGACTGCCAATCATCATCAACGCCCTACTTCGTGGGGAGAATCTATCCATATCCATTTAATCGATCAGATCAATTCAATCAATCAATTTGTCAAACAATAAACACAGAGTCCCCACTTCGTGGGAAATCCATATCCATTAAATCAATCAGATCAATTCAATCAATCAATTTGTCAAACAATAAACACAGAGTCCCCACTTCGTGGGGAGAATCCATCCATATCCATTAAATCAATTCAATCAATCAATATCAATCTGTCAAACAATAAACACAGGGTCTCCCACTTCGTGGGGAAAATCCTTCCATCTCCATTTAATCAATCAGATCAATTCAATCAACCAATATCAATCTGTCAACGGAGCGATAAAACTGACCCCATATGGATCATAATACGCATAAACCTAATTTTAGAAATCGTACCCCTATACAGGCCATAAACATAATTTTAGAAATCGTACCCCCATACGGCCATAAACCTATTTTTAGAAACGTACCCCCCAAACGACCGCTTTAATCCATTTTTTAAGAAAATGTACCCCTATACGGGACATAATGTTGTGTTACTGATATTGGACATGCGAAATATTTCTGGGCATATTGGGAAGCATGACATTCTCCCTCTTGTGTACAGAGGATAATTGGTGATGTACATTTAAACATTATCAGTGTCATGCTGTTACTTGTTGTGAATAACCTTTCTTTATTTTGGCAATTTGCTGTTCATATTATCTGCATAAGTCTACATGTAATTAAAAAAAAAAAAAAGCTCAAAGTATGAGGGTCTAAGTAACATATGCTGAATGATGTGTACACGTTTTAATGGCCGCTGTGTGAAATTTTCTAATTAGCTCCTCTGTTCACACTTCACTTATTATTGTATTCATGATCATGTCATCATATTTTTTTGTGTGTCGTGCAATTTGAAAGTCAATATATAAATGCAGATTTCGTGGTGCATTATTGAAAATCTTTATAATTCCAGACAAGTGCATTTTGTCTTGTCAAAATTACATACAATTACATAGTAGCTTGCGATTGCTGTTGCTACACTTATACAATGATTATCTACCACATATGTTCTATAGTGTGTACATAATAATCATATAGTATATAATAATCATTTTTATATTATATTGTATCAATACTGTTTGGTTATTTTGAGTATTTATGGGGAAATTTATATACATATAGTAACTAAGCTTACCGATTGGATCAACGCTAAGGGCTGAATCCTCGCTGCAATTAATTTTGCACTTTTTTTTTTTTTTTTTTTTTTTTTTGTTTTTTTGTTTTTTGTTTTGTTTTTGTTTTTGTTTTTTGTTTTTTGTTTTTTGTATTTAGTCAAAACATGCAGGCAAATATTAGTGCCTGTGGGACTGTACGTCTTCCCATTTGTCTTCAATTTTGAGTTCTTTACTTTTAATTTGTACTACATATGTAACTGTAAATTATATTGTCAGGGTTTTTAAGGAAAAGTATTATGTGGTAGTATACTTATTCCATATGCACAAAACAGTCTCCCGCTAGTATGTCATGAAAATGGCTAATGTCAATAGTATTCTTGACGGGGTTGGCGGTATTGCTGTAAATTCTCTTATAAATACATTAGATATCTCTTCAACTAATGAAAATGATTCTGACTCGTATGGGTCCAAACTTATGTAACAATCTTCTTATTTTGATATTGATGAAAAAATCATTTGAAAAAGTATGCAGAATCAATTTTCTATCATAAGTCTTAATTGCAGATTTTTAAATGAAAAATTTGATGAACTTAAGATTCTTATTCATTGTCTCGATACTCATGGATGCTAACCCATTGTGCTATGTCTACCAGAGACTTGACTAAACGATGACAATGATGTATCTTTATTCCAAATTGACTCTTATAAGCTAATCTCTCAGGGCAAAATATGTACAACAAAAGGTGTACTTGCCATGTATATTAGAAACTAATTGAATTTATTTAAACTAATTTATACAAAAAATCTTAAGTCTATGAAGGTATGTTTATTGTAGTTAAATTAACAAAAAATGTAAACAAACTAGTGATAGGAAACATATACAGGCCACCTAGGGATCTGGATGAAAATTACGAATCACTTATAGATGAGTTAACTCCTATACTTCAATATTGGCAAAGAATAAATCAGGAGGTGGTATCATGTGGAGATTTCAATATCGATCTACTAAAAATGCACAAAAAATCAATGTTGGGATGTTTCTTTGATATCACTACATCCTTTAGCTTGTATCCACAAATTACCCTACCTGCAAGACTCTCGGCTCGACGTGGGACTACCATAGATAACTTCTTTTTAAATTATCGAATATCCATATTAATTTGTCAAACACTGGAATAATATCCATGAGTATTTCGGATCATTTCCCATACTTTATTTGTTTAGATATCTTACATTGTAAAACTGAATTAATCCCAAAATTCATACAGGTGCGTGACCGGCATCCCGACGCCCTGAATCGTCTAAAGAAGGATATCATTGATAGTAATCTCTGCGAGCTAATTAGTACAGATACAGTCCCAAATGTCTCGTATTCTAAAATTCATTCTGCTATCCAGACAGGTTTAGAAATGCACTTTCCAATCAAGACGCTTAAATACAATAAGTATAAACATAAAGAGTCCCCATGCATAAGTCAAGACCTGTATGGTCTATAAAAACAGAGATTAACTGTATAAAGATTTCTAAAAAGGCGTCTATTGAGAGTAAGCTCAATACTATTCGACATACTAATCTTAATACATATAATAGCATTCTAAAAAACAATATTCGTGTTGCAAATAAGGATTACCTTAAATCATGCTTTGATAAATATAAAAACGATATAAAAATACCTGGCGTACTATCAATGATATTCTAAATCGACTTGAAAAGAAAAAAAATTTCCCCATTCCTTGCAAATTGACAGAAAAGTTATATATGACAAAAATAAAGTAGCAAACGAATTTAATTCATATTTTACGAATGTTGGACCTAAATTAGCCTCACATATAATTAATTTACATGATGGATCATTTGCAGAATATTTAAATAAAACAATTTTACGTATGTTTTCCTTTAATACTGTCACTAGTGACATGATTTTTGAAAATAATTGACAATTTTAAACCAAAACATAGCTTTCGCTTTCATAGAATTTTGATGAACCTTTTAAAGAATATTAAAACATAGATTTATCAACCAATCTCTATGGTAATAAACTATTCATTAACGACTGGTATATTTCCCGACATTCTCAAAATTGCGAAATTTTTACCGGTAAAAAAAAAAAAAAAGATAACCCCTCCTAGGTAGAAAATTGTAGGCCCATTTCCGTTTTACCAGCAATATCGAAAATCTTTGAGAGAGTCATGTATGATCAAGTTTATCAATATTTTCAGTCTCATTACCTCTTCTATAGTAGTCAATATGGATTCAGGAAAAATCATTCGACCGAATATGCAACAATAGATCTTGTTGATAAAATTCTGACTGAAATGGAAAAAAGGCGACATCGCAATTACGTTATTTATCGACCTCTCAAAAGCATTCGATACCATATATCATGCCATTTCATTACAAAAGTTATATTATTATGGAATAAAAGATACTGCTTTTGATGTATTCAAAAGTTATCTTCCCAACAGAATACAGTTTGTTGCCATCGGAGCATATAAATATGATTATGCTTACATCCAAACTAGAGTTCTAAAGGGGTCTATCCTAGTCCCAGGTTATTTATTATTTACATAAATGACATAATTGTACCCTCCGCATCTTTTGAATTTATCCTTTATGCTGATGATAAATCGTTCTTTAGTACCCTCAGTATTTTCAACTCTTTTGAATCCGTCGAGGAGGCTACATATCATATTAATACTGAATTGGCAAAAAATAGCAACATGGCTTAATGTTAACAAGCTTTCTCTCAATCTAAGGAAAACATGCTTCATGCTATTCCATCAACCGCAAAACATGATACTATGCCAAATCTCCAAATCAAAAATTAAAAAAAATTGAATGTGTAGATGAGTTAAATTTTCTCGGTATAATGTTAGATCAAGAAGCATATTCAAAAATTGCTTCAAAAGCCTCTCAAACACTTTACATAATGAATCGACTTAAAAAAAAATTCTACCCTCTCATGTCCTACATATTAACTAAAATTCGTTGATTTTGCCTAACTTGAATTATGGTTTGCTAATCTGGGGTCACAAGTATGAAAGAGATTTTAAAAAAACGCAGAAAAGAGCAGTACGTATCATTGATCATAGTAAGTATAATGCCTCTACTGATCCCATATTAAAAGGTAACAAGCTGTTGAAAATTCATGATATTCATACTTTACAAATTCTAAAATTTTACTATCAAATTGAAAATGGCGTAGTACCTGCTTATGTCTCTCGATGTTTTTATCTGACCAACATATTTAGTTAATGAGCATGATACTAGAAGAAATGTGTAAATACCCCAGACACGTCGTGTCTTAACTACCGAGTGCCAAGGCACGAAATATTACGTGTCATAAACTCCACATCAGATCAAATAAAAGGAAAAGTACATACCCACAATCCGTAGCTGACTCTGTCTGTAATTCCAACTAAACTCATATTCTGATATCAAGTACACTCTTTATTTGTTCCGGTTGTACCTTATAATGTACTTATCTTTTAAACTTTTTTGGGCGGGGGTGGGGGGTGGGTGGCGCATATGATAGCGATCTTGAGAAGATTTTGATATGCATTTCCCAGACCAACATGTATTTGCATTATAATTTACATCTGTTATTACCATCTTGTATTGCTACATTGTCACTTGTACCGACATTATTCTAATGCCTTGGTCGCATAAAAAAATCCTGATTCCCAATTCCTGATTCCACACAATGTGGATAAACAGGTAGAACTACTGGCAGCGTAGTGGTAGGGCGTGCGCCTTTAAACCAGAAGCTAGTGATTTCGAATCTTTTGGTCCTCCTTTTTTCCATTATAGAGCCTATATTTATTTTTTAATGTCAAGGTGATAAATAAATAAATAAATGAATGAATGAATGAATGAATGAATGAATGAATGAATGAATGAATGAATGAATGAATAAATAAATAAATAAATAAATAAATAAATAAATAAATAAATAAATAAATAAATAAATACAGTGAAAACTTGTTATAATGGCACCATATGTTCCTATGAAATGTGTCAAACAACTGAATATGTCAGATAAATGAGTCAAATAACAGAGAAAATAGCCCTTTCCCATGAAAATTTGTGTCATTATATTGAATACGTCTGATATCTGAGTGTCGTTATAATG
>CAXHWN010001560.1:0-20000 GCA_964020975.1 Hermodice carunculata | reverse complement strand
TTTAAGATGTGGACAATCAAATTAACACGCATTTGCCCAATAGCATCTCCTCCTTATCCTTTTCACCTTCGGCTGTCTGTAACGTACTGTGCGTGTCACTATATATTATCTGACGGTCCAACATTGTATTTATGTATTGTCACTTTACGTGCAAAAGGTCTTAATAAAGGCGTTGTTCCTTTTGGCTAATTGTTCTTTTTTCTAATGAAATATGATTAAACCGGCTATTCTACCCATTAGAAGATAGGGGGTTTACCACAAAATGACACATTTATGTTGCGTTAGTTACATTACGTCTGTGCTTTTTATCGCGAATAACTGTTGCCGTTTAGCTTCTCGTGCTGTGTCTGTCTCATGAAGGTATTCAAAATCATCACCATTATCAACTTCATCACTCTTTTCCACTGGGGCCTGAGGAATGACCCATCTTGGTTCCTCTGCAACATTCCGGAAAAAAAAAACATGACTTAAATCTGAAGTTGTTCCAGAATATCTCTTGATGGGAATTTGAAAGTTTCGGACAACCTATATTCCAATGTGTTCAGTAATTTTTTAAAGTACCAAGAGTATGAAATTATTACACTTAATTAGTTTTATCGTGTCGTGGGCTAAGAGTCACATGGCTCAGACATGGTAGGGCGCACAGCACATACATTAATGTGAAATAATTAATATAATAGCACCATATTTAAAAAAGGACACAGAAGTGAGATTCAACACCCAAATCATTTGCTTTTAAAGCATCACGAAAAATAAATTGTGATAATCGGAGGCAGTACACCCAACCAGTAGGTCAGAACTATTGTTTTTTTTTTTTTTTTTTTTGTATTATAAACATGCATGTGGCAAAAATGTACATTTAAGACCATTTATGGTAATAGACATCCAGTGGGTAGGATTCTCAATACCCTGATATGCTTTAACTTCGGATTTTTGTTTGTTGTAGTTGAATGCCCGATGGTACTGTATAACCTCTATTGCTTCAAATACCAGCCTACAGGTGATTTTTTTTTTCAAACTAACTAGAAGATCAGGGTGTAGCAACTCTGCCTTGGTCAGACATCGCTTGTTCCGCCGTGTGTTGGTTCAAGATTGGGACTTCCCCAAACGCTTGTCTTCCACATTGTTATTTAAGGTGACAAATTCGGCCCAAGAAGTAAGCAAACATTACAATTTAGCGGGGGTGGGGGTGGGTTAAATGCGGGTCACAATTGCACTCCTATCGTGTTGCGTTAGAGTCTTGCGAATTATGCATACACCAAGGCGATAAGTGCGCCTGAGTGAGCCATGTCAAGGTACACTTTGTCAGCATGGCCACTGTCGTATATATATAGTCACCACACCACCTGGATCATAGAATCGTCTATACACCACAGCCTTTGTGTTACTCTCTTTCTCTCCTTCTGATGGTATACGTTGCCCGTTCACATATACGTCATAAATGAAATATAAGCATGATATTAATGGTGGCAAGACGGTTGTGTGCACAGTCCTTCATCAGCTGACCCAAACATTCAAAATATACATGTTATTAGTGATAGTAACAACATGCCATATGACCATTATGCCACATAATCAACGAGGTGGAAGACCGAGCTGATGGTGATAGCACGTTGGTCATTGTGGCATGTTATAAATGATTTGTAACAAGGGTGGTAAGCACTTGCCAAGATATCCCTTGGTGCACGACATTGTTCCACTGCCTTTTGTGCATGGTTAACTTTGCCGCTTACGTAAGCTGTCAGATGCACAATCAAGTTTGACTGCTTGCTCGTGTGTTTTCCACTAACGGATAATGCAGCGTAAGAGCAGGTGGTGGAAGCCAAAATGGCGGATTTAAGTGAGTTGGTCAGTATTCCCACTCAACAATTATTCTAAAGAGAGGTACGTGTCATAATGACGAGAGTGCACACTACCAGAAACCTATTGCAGGTAAAACAGCAATACATTTTTTGAATTTGATTCACTGTTTTTTTTCAGGGTTCATGCCTGGCATGCACACTGATAAAATGTTGTAAATTGAGTCATGTACATCAACTTACATTATGCCGATATTCAAATCTTGCTACATATGACAGACGACTTGAAACGTTCTAGGAAGACACGTTTGCACTTAAGTTCTGTGGTCATCTGCACAGATCCTGCTAGAACAATACCCAGAGAGGCCCTAAGAATTAAGTTTCGTGGCCACATCTGGGAAAAGAATAAAAGCTGTATAATTTGGAAGAGCCCAGTCAGAGGTTATTGTTATTGAGCAGCTTTAACCTTTGAAAAGTGTAGCTCGGTGTTAACCTGTTTTCATTTGTAAGAAATGGCCAAAATAGCAGTTCCAATAATTTCATACTTGTTTTAGTGGCCTACAATATAATGCTTTGCGTAAAACGAATAAATAATAAATAGGTCATGTTTTTTAAAGGTTTCAGTGCTTGATTTTTTTTAAGTGTTATGTAGAAAATAATTCAAAAGGAAATTTATAGGGTGTTGAGCTAAATGTGGGTATTTTTGGGCCATCAAAATACCTCAACCCCTTATTTTCTCCTTTTATGCTTTTTCCCAGCATTTTAATAACTTTTTTGAGCTCAGCAATGGAATACATTGCAACAGATTAGTTTGTTATGGAATGGCATTGTATAGCTCATAATTATAAAAGATAAACACAATTCATTTAACCTATCTTATAATAAACCTAATTTGGGAGTGTTTTTTCTTCACACCAGGTGTTTCACATTTTTCGCTCTTATTAACAATGGTAAACCACCCATCTAGCTTTGATTGTGCTGAACTGCTGTAAATAGAAAATATTTATATTTAATGTCAAATTTATTACAACGTTGACTAGGATTGTATTGTTAAAGAACATTTTCGTACCCCTAACCCCTAATTTTCAACAATCACATTTTGTTTATTTTCATCATATTTTTACAAGATTTTTGCTAATGCTTCAAATACGATGCTGTATGCTCACAGAATTAAGTATACAAAGGACCATAGTTTTGAAACCTCACAATTCTGAAAATCATACACAAATCTCATGCATTTGTTTCAACGTTTTAAATTAATCTTGGACCATTTTTCTTATATTAGATACAAATATATATATCTATATATATATATATATATATATATATATATATATATATATATATATATATATATATATATATATATATATATATATATATATATATATATATATATATATATATAACAGGTGTGGGGGATAACAATGAAGCCTCAAGAAACTTTACATTGTGTCAACCTACACTATTTTACAAATAATTATGAAGGACTATGTAAAATCGACAATCTGCCCATATTTGGTGGTAAGCATACGAGTTCATAAAGAAAATAGCATTTTTGAAGATCCAAAATATTTTGAAATCCTAAAAATATTCACATTTTTATTATCTTGCACTTTTGACTAAACATTACTTGTATGCAGAGCTGTGTTTAAATGTATCCTTCACTTTCGTGGATGTGAAAAAAAAAGGAGCACCATCGTTAAGAATTTGATAAATGATGAGAGGTTAGGGAAGAAAACTTCGAACATATGTATTTAATTGGAAAGACACCTTTAAAATATAAAACATTAAAAATTGTAATAGAATAAAGAAATATCTATTGGTACTGGTCAACAATCTGTTCTGTGAAAGCGCGGAGGGGAAGGGGGGGGGGGGTTCAGTGTGCATGCCCTCCAATTTATTTTTCCTTCCTGGTGATTGGTCAGTGCACGTTGACTACGAAGGGACAGGGGAGAGATCAGGTTGGCTTATGTGGTGGTCAAGAGGTAAGTATACTCAAATATTAAAGTAAATGTTCGGGTAGAAAAGTATACGCTGACATTCATGCCCTGTAGAGTGATTAATATAGGCTAGGCCTACATTGCAATCAATGAAAAAGGTATATGCCTATATTTTCAAGTAAACTCAACAATACTGAAATTACTTAAAAATCCAAATATTGGTTATGTCACATTATCTCTGGACCACACTTACCAATATACAATTGCATTGGTAAGAAGGAGTAAT
Organism: Hermodice carunculata; assembly: GCA_964020975.1. Taxonomy (NCBI): domain Eukaryota; kingdom Metazoa; phylum Annelida; class Polychaeta; order Eunicida; family Amphinomidae; genus Hermodice; species Hermodice carunculata. The sequence continues at coordinate 15,972 of CAXHWN010001560.1, read as the reverse complement.
GAAACACGCAATACCGACAATCAACCGCTGGGATCAACCGCCCGGGGGGCTATTAATCTTAGTGAGGGGGCAGTGTCTCTTGGGTTTGTGGAAGTAAGGCCAGGAGCAGTAGAATCCTGGGTGAAGCCTAGAAGCCCTCCTTTTTGACCAGGATGGGACTACCAATGGACATCACCCCCACCCCCCCACCCCCCACCCCCCAAAGATGCCCACCAACATGCGAGCAGACTGCCACAGGGAACACACTGTCTATTTCCACTCTTTGGGTCCTGGCGATCTAACAAGATCACTGAACCATGGAAACATAGAGGGCACAGGGGAGGCATATGGTTCCATCAGTCAGTGTTAGGTTAAAACTTTCCCTCGGGTTCTCAGCCCAGCAGACCCAGGGGGCATCTGCTCCATACAAGTCTGAGTCAATGTCTAAGCCTATTCTAGGTATGCCGACCTAGGGACTGCATCTGATTCTAAACCCCAAGGGCGCCATAAACTTGAACACAGTCGCTGCCCTGATGAGACAGGGGCTGTCTAATAATAGACAAGTATCAGGAGCCTATACAAAGGAGCCTCCTGCCCCCACAAAAATGTCCTCCAGCAAAATCAAGTTGGGCAGGTAGTGCCCGGAGAAAGCCGTAGACAATCACCAGTGGCAGGTCCAAAGGTTATCAACAACAGCGACTTTATTAGCACTTCCCATGAGGCATTAAAGGCTTCCACCTCATTAGCGCTAGCTGAGACCTGTTTCAGGGCCAAAGTTCTGTCCAAAGCATCCTCATAGGCCTTCAGGATGGTCGCTTAATGCACAGTGAGAATGTATTCCATGGTCAGGCGACCATTGGATTCCATCATGTATTGCACCGGAGCATGGATGTTGCTTCTTCTAGTCCCAAGGGTCCTCTAGCCACTCAAAAGGACATGTCTTTAGTATGACTATGACCAGTGGGAGGGCCACTCTGTGGTAGGTCCTGCCTATCAGGTAATCTCCCAAACGTTTCCTAAACACTTTCAGTGAAAGTCAAATGTTTTGCAAACGCGTTGCGTGAAAGCCCAACGTTTTCAAACACTTTTCCAAACGCTTGCAAACACTTTACACTTTGCGCCAAAAGTATGTGATACATGTACATGCGTTCTCCTGGCATTTGCTGCTGCATTTTTATACAGACTCTTTGGATTTTCAGGGATGCAAACCTCACTAATCTGGGCTCCACAAATCAAATTCCGCTTTATATCTGATTCAAATTAACATGAAATGAAGGAAAAAAATTGGGTCAGTGACAAATAATTTCTGGAAATATGTATTTATCACCTTTACCTGGTAATATTTATATCGTTACTGGTAATCAATAATATTATGACATGATCATACCTAATTAAGGAAGAAAAAAAGTATAGGTAGAAGAAAACAAATAATATGCCTACATTTACAGGTTTAACACTTCATTTATTATGAAGTTATAGATCTTTCAGTAGCAAGTATACCCAGTCGCTATCACACTCTTTCTGAAAGTGAAGTTCTTGAAAAAAGGCTAACTTTTCACATTTCGAATGGAAATACAGAAGAAGCTCAATTTAAGTGTTTTTTGGCTTACTAAGCCAAGCAATAGAATTAGCTGCAGTGGAGTAAGCCAGGTGATACTCCATTGGTCCCTGGAATAATTATATATATTTTAATTGAAAATTAGGAACCGTTATGGAGTAAATTTATAGTAAATATCATGTTCAGATCATGAATCATGATCTGATCATGATATTGCCTATGGATTTACTCCGAAACATTTTTTGAAAGATGAAGTATTCATGACATCTTAGCTGAAGAATTAAGTCTTAAATTAATTTTAGTTGAATAAGACACTTGGGTAAACGTATTTGGATCATGTTTTATATAAATATATACAACCTATAATGGTGGATAAGTGCACATTTACAAGTAGGTACACCATATATTGCTGGACCTGTAAAAAATACGTTTGGAGATTCTTTGAAATCGTTCGGGTAATTGTTCAACACGTTTGGAAAGTGTTTGAACGCGTTTGGAGAAGTGTTCGGTAGCTTTGTGAAAGTGTTCGAAAATTTGGTAAAAGTGTTTGAGATTTTTCCCAAACGCTTTCCAAACTCTTTCCAAACACATTCCAAACACATTCCAAACAATTTCCAAACACATTCCAAACGTTTTCAAACGTTTCCAAACACAAGCCAAACACCAGCAAAACACGAAAAAAGCGTTTGGCTGTTAACTTTTAGCCGGGCATAGCTGTAGCTAACTCCATCAGATTCTTGGAACAATACCTGCCCTGCTGGTTGAGGTAGGCAATCACAGTCCTGTTTCTGCACAAAATGAGAACATGTTAGTGCTTCACTAGGTCATGGAAGTGGAGGAGCACTTAGCATATCGCCACCAGTTCCAACCAATTTATGTGATGGGACATGGGCTGCATCAGCCAAAACCCGATGCCATCTAGCTCTCCCTACATGGGTTCCCCCAAGTGGACCACAACTAGTCCATGTATATGCTGAGTTGCACCTGAAACTAGGTGAATGTCTGACCCGACATGACATTCTCCCACCTGGTCCACCAAATCAGGTACTGGTTGTCCTCTGGGAGTACCAGCACCTGCGCTTGTTAGCCCTGGTCCTTCAACAATTTTTCCAACAGAGTGTGCTCCAAGGGATGATGATGCAGGCAGGACAGGGGAACCTGGGAGTCCATTGAGGTCAGGGAGCCTGTAAGGGTTTGCCACTGCCAGGCCAAGTGAACCTTGAGAATCACAATTGGGCCGAAGCATTGGCAAAGTTCTAGAATGGTCTCTGTGTGTTGCAGTGACAGCATGTGCCGTAGGCCCAGATCAGTCAGGTGTCCAGGCACAAATGAATGTGCACTGCACTGTGCTGAGGGTAGGCGACTTCCACCTGCTTGAACAGAGTGAATTCCAGATGTGTCATGGCAAGGCTGAGCTGAAGAGCCCTGACTGGATAAGCTTGGCCTGAGAATATGAAGTGCAGATATTTCCGCGAAGTTTTGCTTTAGGTACATGGAAAAACCCATCCAAAGAATAATCCAGTCCTAGGCTACAGTGCCGCCGCCACTGACTTTTGTTCTCCACAGAATCTCCAAGTACTTGATCAGCAATGATAGATCTGTAATCAGATGCCGACCACTGTCCTACTTGGAGTTCTAGCTCCATAGATTTATACCCCCCGCCCCAAATAATGATTCTTTGGGCTTTTTGGTGAAGTGTGTGAACCACTTTTGTTCACAGCAGAGGCTTGTCTTTGCTGAAAGGCAGCAAATAGTATTGCTAAGGGTATTCAAAATTTAGGAACCATCTGTGATAGGCTCCCAGTATGAGCAAAAGGCAGAAAGAGTAAGGAGCCCTGAGGTTTTCCTGACTTCTTGCCTTTACCAGCATTTTTGCCCTTCCCAAATTATTTATCTCTCTCCTTAGGCCCTTGTGATGCCTGAGGTGTGGCTTGGGTAGGGGGGATGAGTGGGTGCATTTTAGGTCCCATGCTTCGGGGCAGCAGCAGACAGTGAGGAATGCCACTGAACAGTCTGTCAAAGCCTTGGTCCTAGTCCATTGGGCAGATCACGCCTGAAGGTCCCACACTCGCCAAACAACATTGGCCATCTCTCTTCCAAACAGCACGTTAGACAGGAGGGGCCCTGTTCACAGCTCAGGGAAAGACTAGGTCAGGCGACTTCTTACCTGGAGAAGAGCGTCCCTGCAAAGCAAACACAAATTTGTCTCTAGAGTGCAGGCCATCCTGATCTGATGGTTGGCCACCAACCACAGTTAAAATGAGCAAAGCTGCCTGACTGAGACAGTCCCAGACCCCCTCTGAGATCTGTGCCGACTGCTGTAGGTCATCTAAGAAGCCAACAGTGACACATTGGTGTTAGAAGCAGTCAGGACAGAGCCTCCATCCTCCTCCTCTGCTCTTCTGAAAGCATCCTAGGATGCAGAAACAGCCCTCAGCAACTTTTCATCATACTCCTACCAATCCAAATCCACCAGAAGGGACTGGGAGGAGTATATCTGCTCTGGGGCAAAATTAACATTTCCCTTAAACATCCTGCCAGGGGAGAACTTGCCCTTGCCGAAGATAGCCAGACATCAGCAGCTCCATGGGATCCTAGGTGCTGTGAAACTTGGTCAGCTAGAAATGGTGAGAATGGGATCAGGGACATGTGACATGCAAGTACAAGTCTTGGCAGCACATCGCAATGGCCCCTCTCCCCTCCTCTGGCTCAGCAAAAACAGCTTCGTCACCTATTAGGCCCTGAATGAGAGTTTTGACCTGCTCAAGGCCCTGAGTTGGTGCCGGGGCAGTACCCATAGGGGAAGCGGTTTGGGGGGGGGGGGGGGGGCAGGGGACCAGCCCAACTTATAGAATTCTTCAAGGATCCACGGGTCAAATTTTAGCTGTCCCTATCCTGGAAGAGACTTGCAGAACTTAGAAAACAAATTCTGCAGTAGAAGTAGAGTGCACTGCAGTAAAACTGCTTCTCTCGATGTAAAGCTGAGGGAGCTCCCAACTCTTAGAGCCAGCCGGATGGTGCCTTATGTGGAAGGAAGAAGAGGGGTGGATGCATACTAGAAGTCCCCCCCCCCCCCTTCCATAGGAATGGAGTGGTGATGGGGGGCCACCAAGTCTTCAAAACAATCTGGTCTGAACTCAATTGTGTGTGAGGGAGTTGTGGCCAACACATGGATGAGTAGACAATGGTGGTAGAGAGGTAGCGTTGCGAACCAACAAGTGGATATACATTTTTTTTAGTTTGAAAAACATGCTTGCCCTAAACAGGCACCTCTCACCAGAGACCACCTTTCTGAGACGGTCACCATTCTTCTTTAGAATGTTTGACCTTGATCCTTCACCTCAAGTTCACCTCTTAGCTATCTTAAGGAAATTCTTTCCTGGGTAAATGATGACAGAGCTTGATGGACTTCAGACATATCTATTTGAAGATGTGGCAGGGAAACAATTTTATTTTGCAAGGCATTGTTACCATGTCCTATGACCTGAAGTTCATCAAAATCGTATAAAAAAAACCCAAAATGTATGCAGTATCTGTATCCAAAGTTTCAAGTAAATCTGGCTTATGGTTTCGAAGAAGTCAAAATGTGAACTACCATTGCAGACCCCACTAGCGTACATGGTAATGAATAAATAAGTAAATAAGTGAGTGAATGAATGAATGCATGCATGCATGCATGCATGCATGAATGAATGAATGAATAAATAAATAAATAAATAAATAGATAAATAAACAAACAAACAAACAAATAAATAAATAAACACATAGATAAATAAACAAACAAACAATAAATAAATAAATAAATAAATAAATAAATAAATAAATAAATAAATAAACAAACAAACAAATAAATAAATGAACGAAGTAGATTTTTTTCATGAATGGGAGGAAAAGAAAGGATTAAAACCTATTACAGCTTGCACTCGTTGCATTTTATGCTTTTCAGTGAAACATATGTCGTCTCCTAGTCATGAACCTTTTGACTGTGGCGCTACAACAAGTTTGTGAAATAATTAAATGACTTCTGTTACATAGCAGTTTATTATTCATTCTAGTTACATGTTTTAATGACCACAGCTATACAAAAAAAAAACGTAATTCGCAATTCTATTATCCTGAAACTGAGTGGGTGTGTAAACCCATACAGGGTCTTTTGAATTTGTGTGAGCTGGTCAACTTCCAAACCAACTGCAACAGGTGGGTTAGCAATTAGTTAATACAATTTCATGTCATTATTTTTTTTTTTTTTTGCATTGATATCTCCAACTAAATTTTCTTTTCAAACGTTTCCATATACACATTATAGGTACCAATTATATATATTTGTTTTCAAAGCTAAATGCTGCATGTATGTATGTATGTATGTATGTATGTATGTATGTATATATATATATATATATATATATATATATATATATATATATATATATATATATATATATATATATATATATATATATATAAACTGCATTAGCACTAAGGTAACCAATGATACCTCTCTATTCATACCACATGCGTGCCCTGTAAAACTTCCTATTGAGCAGCTGAAACCATAATATTCGATATGCATAGGTATAAAACGTTACGCTGCAGCATGCATCCCACCGGACGTTACGATGTGCACCATCTGGATGACAGAACGTCACACTGCGTATTTCAGATCCATTGAATGTGGTAGGCCTATCTTAGGCAACAGGACAGCAATCAGTGTTGAGTTTGTGATTAATAATAGCTGTATCAAGGTATAGCATTACTTTATTTGCAGAATACTACAAATGTTGGATGGCAGGTCGTCCGATATGAAGTTTTACGGGACTCCATAATGTATGTTGGGCTTGGCTTTCGCCTCACCTAACATTACATTTTGTCGTCCACTATTCGCCTAACATTACATTTTGTCGTCCCACAAAACTTCATAGTGGACTCTTTGCCACCCATAATTTGCATAATATATATACATATAACTCACCCGCCATACACCTACGCCTAAGTAAAATACCAAGTTCCACAAGGTATCCAATAATAACTCCAGCCATCAAGCAGCCAAATAACCACCAGAAGTGGTACCCTTGTCCTTTCGAGTCACCTCCAAAAACATTTAAAAATGTTAGTAACAAGATCATTCTTTATCGTTCATAAAGGTCTGGATGCCCTCTTATCCAGACGCTAAAATATGTTGCGATTTACAGCGTAATATTCCGACTGGAAAGGATACATGCGATTTGTAAGCATGTGCCATGTTTAGTCATATACTAAAGAAACGTTCCACTAAAGTGTTGCTCCCATGAGCAAAAAAAAAAAAAAAAAAAAGAAGAATGATCCGGTACCCTTCATAAGTTACTCAGTTAGCCATGTTACGACTTATGTTGTCCCATATCTGGTGTCCATCATCACGTACGGAATCAAAATCCAAGCTTACATATTTCTAGAGTTACGATCCTACCATGTTGTCAACAGAAGTCACGTTGGAATTTTGAAAATAATATAAAACCACCTATTGCAATTCCAAAGTACGTGGACTTTTCTATATTCACGTGATGCTATATACATTTTCTTCGCCAGTTTTGCTCCAAGAAAGCAGCTTTACAGAATCAGGTTTTCTGTGTGGTCGAACTAGATACCTGCTTTCCTCTGCGGTTGAACTAGATACCTGCTAGCACAAGAATGGAATTCGAACCAAACTTCAGATTTTCAAATCCTTTTAAACTCTTTGGGTTAAGGTCTAAAAACTTAAACTACAAATCCGAGCCCTAAGTTGAGTTTTGCAGTCTGTAGTTCCTGAAAAAGCAGGGTACAGTTACACTATCCAAACATTATATACTGTACCAAATTAAGGATAGCAGAATTCTATTTACCTGCCTTTGACACAGTTGTTTCATCACCATTTACCGTTGTATTAGCAGTCAATGCAATTTTTGGTCTGAAAGAAAGATTGAATATATATATATATATATATATATATATATATATATATATATATATATATATATATATATATATATATATATATATATATATAGATATATACACATACAGAAACTGCCTAGTAGATGAGTAGTCCTGGTTGCGCAATAGGAACCTCTGGTCTGAGGTTCCCAGTCCAGGCAATTATGTAACCGATGCCCGCGCCACACCATACTGCGCCTTACTGCGCCATGCCGCGTAGCGTATTTTGGAGTAAACCATATGTTTCGGTTCAACTTTGGTTAACACTTTCGTTGAAATTCCGCTTATCCTTGTTTCATATCAAAGTCATTTCGAAGCTAGAATAATGGGCATACACATATTGCGGAATATGTTTTTAACATTTTCTATGTGTTCGCCGACTCTGATTTGTTGTGTCTCCGGAACGCAAATTTGTTGTCTATGTTCTCCATTTTTTTTTTTTTTGAGTCCATTACTCGTTAAACCAACATAGCTTTCATGGCAAACACTGCAAACAATTGCGTAAATTTCATTTTGACTTGAAATATTCATTTGCGCATTGATCTGCAATTCACGTAATGCTCTTGTTGTATCCTATAGTGTACGTCACCAACATGTATACTTATCTTATTACACCGTGGGAGGTTGTACTTTGCACTTTTGCTTCGTAGTGTCCATGCAGGTTAAAATTTGTTTTGTCAAAATTTGCTTTTAGTTACGGATGTGCCTTTGACTTGATATAAAATTTGCTTCTTAAGATACTGTGCTGAGTCAACCGTCCATTTAGTTGGTTTGTATAGGTGGTCTAGCTGCAACTGTTTATTTTGCAATCACTTGGACTGAATATAAGGCCCAAGTTTTTGTGGATTGAATCTAAATCATCAGAGACATAGCCGTCTATTCGTGGACCATTGTTCTTTTTTTTTTGTTTTTTGTTTTGTTTTTTTTTTTTTGTTTTGTTTTGTTTTTTTGTTTTTGTTTTTAACAAATAAAAGGCATTGGATTGGGTAGCAACTGCTCCCCGTTACTGGAAAATGTCTATTTAGCCTGGCTGGAATTGAAGTACATAGAAAAATTGATGAGAAAGGACTTTCTAATGGCTACAAAATTATTAAACAATGCAAGATATATTAATGACATTGCTTGTGTAAATATACAGCATTTCACTGAAATCGCTGAAGAAATATACCCAAAGATACCCCTTGGGAAGGTAACAATTCAGATGCTTTCGGAGATGTGTTTTTGGACTTTAAATTTCGGGTCACTAATTACAGTCACTGTAATAAAGTCTATTGCAAAATAGATAAGTTTAACATTGAAGTGGTTAACTATCCCTTCCCTGACAGTGATATTTCTGAAATTCTAGGATACAATACATTTTTGTCACACATTTTGAGATTTTGTCGTATTTGTTCTCAATTTTAGGACTTTGCATCAACAACCAAATGTAAAATAAACAGGAGTCAAGAAGATTCTTAAGTGTACTTTTCGTCAAATAGTTCTACCGATTTAGCTGTTGTATTTGTGTCTTTTTGCCCAGAACCACTTCCTAGTAGTCAATATCCTATTCCGCAGTTCGAACTCTTTACTCTCCATAAGCTAACCTGTCCCTGTCTAACCTGTATATATATGGAATTACTATTGTCTATATTGCACACGTTCCTCTGTAAATTTTGACATAGGCTGTATCAGCCCAAATAAATTAAAGGGTCTTCAGCGGGTAACTACTCAACATGTTTCGGAGCCTTTTACCCGTACACGTCTCTCTGAGTAGCGGCTCCTTGCCTAAGCTAAATATTCAGCAAAGACAACCCACATAATAATGAATAAATATGAACGTGGCAATTGATGAATTAGCTAAATATGTGAAGTTTTGCTTGTAAATGCAGAGCTTCATATCAAAGAAGAATACCTGTCAAACAAACCATAATTACCAAATTTTCATAGTACAGGTTCAGATAAGAACAATTTGACTTACCCCTGAACCAAAATGTACCCTTTCTAGCTGGACAGCTTTTCCTAGTTAAACCATCCGCCAATGTTTAACTGAAGTGGAAACAAGCTGGGGCATTATATTCAGTCCCAGTGATTGTAAAATAAATAGTTGCAGCTAGACCACCTGTACAAACCAAGGAAAATCCTAACAAGGACTGCAACAATGTACATCCTGTACCAGAGATGTAAAACAAACTCCATGATGACACCTACTCCTCAAACAATTAAGCTCTATTTAACTGCCAACCCTGAGTCAATGTGTCAACTTAATGTGTCAGGTTTGTGACACTTGAGAAAATACTGTCAATTTTGAGTAATTTTTTAATAGTGAGTAAATGTGCATTTAGGCATGTCAGAAAAGAATGGAAGTCATTAGCATTTATGCCAAAAACATGCTATCAAAACATTTTTTCTTAACAGGATTTTAAGTACAATTAGGCAAACATGCAACTGTCGTAGGCCGCTTCTTGCTACCTGTAGCCCCTGGGGGTTTACCTAACAGAAAACATGTAAGCCTAAAATGTCTGATAGTGAATATTAAAACAGAAAGATGCCAAAAGATAAAGTTAAGTAGCAAAACAGACAAGTCTAAAAACTGTAGATTATTGCAGCCAGACTTTCTAATAATCTTTGGATGTTAACAGTAGGATTATAGGGCAAGTCAGAAAAGAATGGAAGTCTTTTGTATTTATGTCAAAAGAATGCAATGAAAATATTAACCAGATATCAAGTACAATTAGGCAAGCTTGTAACTGTCGTAGGCCGCTTCTTGCTACCTGTAGCCCCTGGGGGTTTACCTAACAGAAAACAAGCTAGCCTAAAATGTCCGAAAGGTGAACGTTTAAACATAATGGTGTCAAAAGATGAAATTAAGTAGCAAAACAGGCAAGTCTAAAATCTCTAAAATTATTGAAGCCAAACTTTCTAACCATCTCGGGATATTTACAGCAAAATTTGTAGCAATATTTGATCAAAAGTACACCTTTGAATCCTCGTGACTCAAGTTTATTGTAAATAAATTTGGTTCTTGATGCAAAGTCCTGAAATTTAGAACAAATACGACCAAATCTCAAAATTTGTGACAAAAATGTATTATATCCAATAGTATCGGAAATATTACTGTCCGGGAAAGGATAATTAACTACTTCAAAGTTAAACTCATCTATTTTGTGATAGACTTTAATACAAAACCTGTCATTAGTGACCTGAATATCCAAGTCCAAAAATACATCTCTGAAACCATCTGAATTGTTACCCTCCAAAGGGATATCTTTTGGGTAAATTTCTTTAGCAATTTCATTGAAATTTTGTACATTTACACAAGCAATGTCATCAATATATCTTGCGTTGTTTGATAATTTTGTAGCCATTTGAAAGTCCTTTTTCATCAATTTATTCATATACTTAAATTCAAGCCAGGTTAAATATAAATCTGCCAGTAAAGGGGAGCAGTTGCTACCCATTGGAATGCCTTTTATTTGTTGAAAAACCAGTGGTCCGCATTGAACAAAAGTATTATCCAAGAGAAATTTTATAGCATCTATCAAAGTTTCAACAGTGTAAGATTTAATGTTACTTTTTGAATATTTATTGTGTGACCAGTATGCTTTCTTTGTATATGAATTTATATTTATGTATGGTTTACCATTATGTTTAAACATTTTGCTAATTAATTCTGAAAGTGAACTTTTGACTTCATCTATGGGTAGATTTGTGTACAGTGTAGAAAAATCAAAACATTTGATATTTTTTGCCTTTACATCTTTGATTTTAGATACAAACTCGGAAGAATTGTTAATACTCCAAAAACAATTTATTTCACAGTTTCTAGAAATTGCATTACAGTATTTACGAAAATGATTCCTAATTGCAGTCAAACACAATGTTACTTCTTTTGATAATTGCTTTGTAGTACATTTTGAAGCACCAGCTATGAATCTAGATTTAAAAGGGCTTTTATGTAATTTGGGTATCCAGAACAAAAGTGGAATAGAGGAGTCCTCTTCAGAAATTTTGATATTAAAATTCCTTTTCATCTCATCTTTATGTGCATCAATCAAATTATCAATGGATTGTTTGTGTAATTTATAAACGTCATTTCCTCTTATGTCTGAAATATTGTTTATACCAAGTTCCTTTTTCAAAACATCCAGATAATATTTTTTGCAGATGATCCCAAAATTGTTACCTGCCTTATCTATGTTAGTGACTACAAATCTATCTTGTAGTTCTTTGACTGCTTTAGAAACTTTAGGCTGTTTTAGATTAACCGTATATATATATATTTTCAGAGACTTTTTAAAAAGTTTGGAGTCAATAATTTTAGATATTTAAGACTAGACTGTTTTGCTACTTTATTTTCTCTTTTGTCATCATTCTGTCATTTTGTCCACCTTTCAGACAGTTTAGGCTAGCTTTTTGTCTGTTACATAAAAAAGAAAATGAAATCAGCAGCAAGCAGCGGCCTTCAACAATTGTACAAGTTTACCTAATTGTACTTGATATCTGGTAAAGAAGAATTATATTTTGATTACACTTTTCGACTTAAAAGCTCGTGCTCACCATCTCATTCATTGCTATTTTGAGGATGCTTGTAAAGATTCTACCACAAAACAATCAAAATTCATAAAAACTACCACTAACTATACTTTTTGGGAAAGCTAAGAAACTACTTATTTAGCTAATTCTTCATTTGCCACGTTTCTATGTACTGTTTATTATGTGGCTTGTCTTTACTGAATAAATAACTTAGGCAAGCAGCCCTTATCCCGAGAGACATGCAAGGGTACAGACTCCGAAACATGTGCTGAGTAGTTATTAACTGAAGACACTTTAAAATTATTTGTGAAAATACAGACTATGTCAAGATTATACAAAAGAACGCGTGCAATATGGACAATAGTATTCCCATGTGTATATAGGTTAAACAATAACAGCTTAACTTATGGAGAGTAAAGAGATAGGACTGTGGAATAGAAGAGAACTACCAGAAAGTGGTTCTGGACAAAAAGACACAAATACAATATGACAAGTACGGTATTGAAATTGTATCCATCACTTGATTTAGTTTGCTATGTTGCAGACACACATATACACACGGCAGACAGACATGCACACACACCTGTTTGATTTGTAATGTTATAAATGAATAATTGACAATTCATCTAGAACTCTTATCTTAGATATTTTTACCTAGAAACGCATTATAGTTGTCCCAAATTGTTTCAACATTTTCCTCATGATTGTTGTTTGTAAACAGTGAAAAAAAAACGGATAGTTTGAACATCTTGTCGTTAGATTTTTTTGTAACACCCAACCAAATACCAAAAAAAAAAAAAAAAAAAAGCCCCCCCCCAAAAAAAAAAAGTTTAGCTGCAAGATACGTGTTCACCAATGTTCAGGCCATGGCAATATTCCCACATAGGAAATATTCATAGTGCAGCTCAAGCTATATTCTATCAACGTTGAAGACAACACATCTTATGGCTAAGCATTAGCGATTGATAATAATCAAAACAGACATGGTGAAGATAGTGAAAGACGGAGAGCCAGAGAGAGGCTAGAAGTCCCCAGAAGTGTGTACTTTAAAACCAACTCGTCAAGCACGTAACACGTACGTGGAAAAGAAGAACCCCCTCCCCCGCCCTACCCCGGCCTCCCCCCCCCCCAAAAAAAAGGGGGGGGGGGCATAGGTGGGTTTCTGGTCCCCTATCTAGATTGAAGAGACGTTTTTCCAGTTTCGACAATTACCTAAAAAGGTAAATTAGCGCGGAATAAACACTTGCTGATAAACAAAAAATGTGATATGTTTGATGGTATGCGATGCATATATGATGTGTTGCGATGTGATGTTATGTGGCAAGCTATTCTAAGATACGAAATTATTTTATTTATTTGGGCCTCTTCGGCAGCTGGAAATAGTTTGTATTTATCACGTTAAAATATTGCGAAACATTCACAGTATAAACAACAGTACAACTGTATCGTGCATATCAGCATTGCTTCGTCATATATGATATGTGATGCTCGATGGAACTAGGGTAGCGTATGTGACAAGAAGCCATGATCCTGAGGCCATATTGTGTCATATCTGTTTTCCTGCAATTATCAGAGTTTTACACATGACACCTTACGCAAAAGCTGAAACTACCTGGTCATCATTGTGACAATATATCAGTCCCTATAGGTATTCTGTTATGAGCATATGAAATTAATCGTACAGATTATTAGCTAGCCGTATGCTCAAGCTTCGGTCGAAAGTTGGAAATCAACATGGAAGTCATGACTTTGAAGAAGGCTCAAAAGGCTGTTTAAAAGCCCCTCAGAGCCTGTACACAACCATTCCGTCGATCCTCCTCGAGAGTTTGTGTCCAAGGTAACTGAATCAAGAGATAGTATCTACACAGGCCCATCACGGGGTGGTGGTGTCTTTACTATAAAACGAATAGCAACATATATATATATATATATATATATTTTAATCTTTCCGATGGGTAAATATCAAGATATATATATATATATATATATATATATATATATATATATATATATATATATATATATATATATAACAAATAAACAAACAAAGAAATACAACCTGCATGATATATATCTGTCACTTTACTGGACTTCCAAACGAGTATCTGTTAATCGTCCGCACTTAAACCAACACTTCAAATAATAGATAATCTACCTGGCGTTTAACTACACCTGTGGTGTGTAATAGCAAACCGGCTTAAAGGAAAAAACATTTGTCAATGGACATTTATTATTATTATTATTATTATTATTATTATTATTATTATTATTATTATTATTATTATTATTATTATTATTATTATTATTATTGTACTTGTTTGATGGATACATTGAAGCTATAAGGGCTCCAAGTGATGACAACCACCCGCAAACTTCTTAATAAATGAGGCAGTTATCTGGCACAATTCTTTTGTTTGTTATTCATTATTATAACGCCGCTGTGTTTCTCGAGGCAGCACTATCAACGGAATGTTTATCTCGACCACAGGGAAAAAAGTAATTCGGAGCTTTATTGGCGAGTCAAAAAATTACTTGAAGCCACATTAACTTTAATACACAACTTTGAGGAAACGCAAGTTCATTTTGATTGAAAGTGCTACTATGTACATTTTTGGTCCAATTCTATTCAGTGCATTTCGGCTTTGTTGTGAATTAGCTTAACAACTTGCTGTTCATGAAGGACTAATTAAGAGCTGTGCAATGAAGCGCGCTTCATTGCATATAATAAGTCAATTCGCTACCTCAGCCCAGCCCAGGCACAGGCTGATTGAGGTCAGAGATCATTCAACACAGGGAGTGTCTTCTTCCATTTAATGTGTTAAGTTACCATAGTAACCAGAACCAACATTTATTATTATTATTATTATTATTATTATTATTATTATTATTATTATTATTATTATTATTGTACTTGTTTGATGGATACATTGAAGCTATAAGGGCTCCAAATGATGACAACCACCAACAAACTTCCTAATAAATGAGGCAGTCATCTGGCACAATTCTTTTGTTTGTTATTCATTATTATTATTATCATCATCATCATCATCATCATCATCATCATCATTATTATTATTATTATTATTATTATTATTATTATTATTATTATTATTATTATTATTATTGTACTTGTTTGATGGATACATTGAAGCTCTAAGGGCTCCAAAGGATGACAACCACCAGCAAACTTCTTAATAAATGAGGCAGTCACCTGGCACCATTCTTTTCGAAACTTTGTTTTATCTCTGCACATTTGTGTGTTAAGTGGAAGGAGTTTGTACTGAACGGCCTGTGACCCAAATCTAGAAGCACTCCTCCCTGGGGTGCTCAGCCGAGATGTCTATTTAGCTTATTGGCACTGCACCTGTTTCCTGCGATGGAATGCAGTGTACTCTCAACAGCCCAATTTTGATCGAATGCCTTTAGTACATGTACACCGATATGCATTGCAGCTGGCGTACATTTAAGCTATTTTTGTGCATGAAAAACTCGTTCGTTTTTAAAGAAATTCCATAACACCCAAATCAGAGCAAATCTGAAACCAATACACACCCTTCAAATCTGGTATTAATTTCATTTGTTGAATTCCATGTGGCCCGACACCATAAAACGTGCACGTGTTTAGATACTACAAATGTGGCCTCTGTGCTCCATGTCCCATCACTATTTGATGTAGTTTTAACATTGTACTTATGTTGTACAACTCCGTCACCAAGCAAACTAATGTTGCTCAACATGTGGATTGGCTTGAAGCGATTGAATTGGCAGGAATAATTGTAACAACATCGTTTCACAGAATCATAGTCCAGACGGTGTATGGCGATATCCGGCTTCACTGAAAAAAAAAAAGGAAATAGAAACGCAATAGTAAAATTGGTCATTATCCCCGTTGGTCACATGCAAATAAAAAACACCAAAACTAGCCTTTACTGATACACATCTTCTATGGCTGAATGTTGAGAACTTACTCCAACAGT